>CAJNOI010001938.1:0-11635 GCA_905250115.1 Adineta steineri | reverse complement strand
CTTTTTTTCTCGTTCTTTACACGTTGACGAAGAAAAAGTACGTTTGAGAACGCAAGATAAACAACGAGACACTACATATAACCTTTCGTACTTTAGGAATGTAAAAGAACATACATTTCTTAACGTCTTTAATTATATCATCTTTGACTAGAAAGAGAAAAAATTCATTGGATGTTTTATTCTTTGATAAAGTTTGTTATTATTTAATAATGAGTGATGAAAAAAAAACAATTTTTATTGATCATATAAAACAAGACATCGTGTTTCAATACTCGCTTGTTGAAGTACGGGTGTGGGTACATAATCATTAGTAAATCCTGTATGAGCACAAAATCGAGCAACATTAAGATTGGAATCGAAAGTTTTGAAAATAAACATTTCATTTGATTTCATTTCACTTAAATAATACCATTTTTGAGTATTTTCTGGATTATATGAGATTAAATAGGATGAAGTAGCTGAAAAACTCGATCTTCGATTTTCTGCGGAATGAATATCTTTATCAAGATTTAATGAACGATAATCACAAATAGTTAACGGATATTTTGTAATAACATTTGGTCCTATTGGTCGCCAAATATTAATGAATTGATATCGATATTGCATACATTTGTTCATCTGTTCTTCACCAAGAATTTCTTTTACACTCAAATGAGCACCAGATTCATCAAAATCAACATGTACATTAAACGCTGGATTTTTATGATTTATATCACATTTATCGAGTGAACGTAAAGGACCTCGATGTCGAAATACATGATTGAAAACAATGACTCGAGATGCTCCGAGACGTTTTTTAAGTAATATAGTAAGTTCTTCATAATAAAATTGTTGTATTTCGCTATTATCTGGAAATTCTTCTTTGATATTACCATTATATTCGTGTACTTCAAATCCATGAATATCAAGATTGAAATTCTTCTCCTGATCTCGTATATCATGTATAGTAATACGAGTTGGTGTTAATATAAAATTTGCTAATGGTGAAGATAAGCTATAACTTAAGTCAATCCATGGAGGAGAATCATCAGTTGTATGATCAAAAAAATTTAATTCTGCTGTTATATCACCACCCATCAATATTGTTCGCCTTTTTCTAATCTATGGAATGAAAAACAAGTGACTTTTTTTATACATGTAAGATAAGACTTGGTATTCTAGGTCAATATTTATTTCAATTTATCTTATCATCAAGTAACTAAATAATATGTAAAATATTTTCAATTTCACACTCATTCTTTAGAAAAAAAGAGTAACCTTTTCATTCTCGTTAATCTATAAGTGCCACCAAACAAAAGCTAAAATAATATGTGACTTATATTAGATAAGAATCGTAATTACAATTTGCGTATCAAATAATGATTGAATCTTTTTATAAATATTAACAATACATAATAAAGAAAACAAAACATATGGTCTATATTTTATTATAGTGAACAAGTTTTGATTTACATATTCGTTCTAATTCAAGTTATTTATGCATTTCATTTGTATTTATTTCCATCATATTATTATTAGAAAGATAAATTATACGATAGTATTTATTTTATAAAGATCAGTTAAACCAGATGTAGTGTCGAACTTCACTGAGTTATTGACATATTTTTCTAATAAAATAAAGTACTTAAACATTTTTGACGATAATTATCAGTGATGCAAAATATCAGAACTTCATTAATATAGATTTACGAAAATATCGTCTAGAAAGTAATATTTTCGTTCATTCGTCTAATTTTATAAAAACATTCTGGACTACAAAGTTGTTTTCACAAATAAAAATACTTTTCTATAAGAAAATAGTTTGAAAATGAGCATTTCAGCAGATGATAAATGTCATCTTTTTTTATAATTCATACCTAAGATTTGAAACTATATTGTTTGAAGATAAAAGGAAATGTTTTAACTGTCTAATGAACACTCTTTTCTTCTCTAACTATGTCATTTATATATATATATATATAGCCTTGAAAAAAACAGTAAAAGTTGTTACTTTCCTGCGGGTACAGCGATGGCGGAGGATAATGAATTGTCACGAATCTTAGATGTTAAATTCTCGATTATGGTTATCTTATTGAGTATATCTATTCCATGCTCAATTTGTATTTTTATTTATTTTTATCGACAACGAAAGAAAACTTCGAATCATCAACATTTAACTCTTGTATTAGTTATTCTCTGTTTCATGGATATGATCATTAATTTTCCATTTGGCATGATCTATAATCGTTACAGAAAAGTTATTCCTGCAACACCAAGTTTTTGTTTATGGTGGAATTGGTGGGTCTATTCATTTATAACTGCTTTTATATGGGTTACAGCTTGGGGTTCGATCGATCGACATTTACTTGTCTTTCATAATACACTTATGTCAACACAAAGACGACGATTCGTTTTTCATACACTTCCCATGGTAATTACAATTCTTTATCCTTACATTTTTTATTTTATTGTGATTTTTTTGAACTCATGTGAAAACTATTGGAATTATAATATTGTAAGTTCTATGGAATTTTTCCTAAACACTTATATATAGAAAGATTTTATCATTATTATTTAGGTATTTTGTCTTTTACCATGTTTTGCACACAGTCAACCTACTATTACATTATATGATTTTGTGATGAATACAATAATACCACTTGCCATAATTACAATAGCAAATGTGGCTTTGATTGTACGAGTATTATGGCAAAAACGAAATCAACGAGGAGATTGGCAACGAAAATGGAAATTAACTACATATCTTATATCGATTGCTATCTTGTTTATGATTACTTGGTATCCTAAAGCAATCAATAATATTATTTACATGTATACATCATCACCGGTATCACTTAGTTTACAGTCGAAATACTTCTTGTTTCTTCCGGCTATATTGGAAATGATTCTTCCCATAGTTTCATTATATTTTCTATCAGATTTCAAAAAAATAGTCTTTAGATTTCGACAAAACACTATTATCCCGCAAAATTTGAATCATCAGACACCGGCGGCTAAAAGACCTTAGATTTTAAGTAATATTATATTGTACATGTTGTCACGTAATACGACTTCGTTTTTAAATGCTTTTTTTGTGTTGTTTTAAACTGTAATAAAAGAAATATTTAATTAATATACCAAAGAATTACTACATGAGTTTTCAATAAGATTTTTAGATATTCTTTCAGAAAAAGAGTGATTATAATTTAAAAAAACTTGCTTTTTGACATACTAAATATAATAATGAGTTGTTAAAATGTTCTGAAGTCGGTACTTTTTTATATTGTATACTGAAGCATATTTCTAAATCTCATTCGTGCGTGATAAATGTGTATTTGATGTATAGGACATTTTCTTTATTTTTGCACTAATAGAAAATTTTGCGTTCATTAACCTATTTCCTGAATTATATAAATTAAAGCTTAATTTGATGCTAGACGAAAAAGTATTGATCAAGTGCATCATAATTTACAATGAGAATGCTAGTGAAGTTATGATTAATACAGTCTTGAAGTGTTTACATTATCGCTAATATCTTCTTCACTAGTAACTACCTTTTTAATGGATTATATAATTCAGTAGTATTTAGGGACCATCACTATTAAGATCAACAGGGTGGGAGTGTTAAGGGCTTTTCTTCTCTCACAGTATCAAGATGTATTGTATTATTTTAAACTAAAAACTAACAGTTTTCTAAGATAGATTCATTTTATGTATTGCTATGAAATTGTCTTGAACATTCTACAGCATACTAATGATTTTCATCTATAACATCAAAGTCTGAAATTTCCCAATGAATCCTAAACATGATTGTCAGAGAGCATTTCAATAAGATACATTATATGCGTACATTTATACGTTTGTTTTGTCATTTTCTTTTTTCTAATATTATCGATATGCGTCATACATTTATATATGTATATATAGATAGATAATTCTTTTTTTTGCTTTTCATGAGTATCGTTCAAATTCTGTTATTCTTTCTTATCTTAATTTTCTTTTTATTTATTGCGCACAGTTAGAAAAAAGACATATGTTATCATTTTTTTTATTACGTACCTTTAATTTTAACTGTAATAGTCAGAGATGGATTCTATTTATGAACTATTATCGTTTTGTCCATCGGAATCGATGCTCTCAGTTCATTAGAATTCTTTAACCAAAAACAAAAAAAAAGATATATGTTTCACTATTTTTACACACGATAGATAGCGAAAGATTTATCAAATGTTTTGAGGATGTAGATATTCGATGAATAAAATACTCACAATATGTTGATTGGTCTGATAATATATCATTTATTCGAGAAAGAATCACAAAATCATATTGATACATTTTATCAGTAAGATTCAAACAAAATATGACTGATCAAGACTTCCCTATCGCCATAAAACATGTTTTATTTTGGGGATTTAATTCATTGAATCAGAATAAAATAAGGATGTGACTGTCTTGTTGATCTAATATCCGTATTTTCAAATACTCGAAATATAAAATTGAAAAGAATTAATGAGTTCTTAACTATTAAAATAATCCTAAACTATTGATAATCTTATTGTTCAGTAAGACGATATAGAATGTTCTAGAACGCCCATACATATCTATGATATTGTGAGCTAAAAAAATATGATAAAAGTGTTTTAAATATTGATTCTGTTTTTTTCTACAACAAAACATAATACAGATGTGTTTCCTACAGGAACTACGCACTTCCTATCTGATTTTACAGTTTAGTTCGGTGAAAATCATGTTTTTTCTATTCGAATAAATATACAACAATATTGATACATTTACTTGTCATTTCCTTGTTTTATGTTAATGATAAAATCAAAAACTAGCAGTAGTGCATTTAATTTTGTCTGATATTATTTGAATATATATATATATATATGAAAACATATACTGAAATCTTTACTTTCTTTTTCTAGTTTCACAATTTTTGCAATTGATCTACAAAACACTACTATCATAATAATAAATTAGTTTTTATATTTCTAAAGTTATTATTATGATGCAATGGCAATTGTTTTATTTTCTTATCCTATTACCGATAACAATAACTAAATCGGATGCATCACTTATTTACAACACAAATGATAATTCAAAAACAATTTTCGATTGTTTCTATGCTTATATAGTTGATGATCGTGATCCAGATGATAGACTTTTGTTTCGAACAAATTATTTAACACCTTATTGTCGACGTCCATCATCAACTGATTCTATTAACAAAGTGCAAGGATATATAGAAAATACAGACACATTTAAAAATTTACGTTTACAAGGAATTACGAGTGAAGATCTTCTTCAATGGTCAACATCAATTGATATAATTGAACAATATTCGATATATCTCATTAAAAATAAGACCGGATTCGATGAATTTATTTTTAATAATTGTTCATCATTATGGTTTGGGTCGAATTGTGAATATACATTTAATTTTAGTATGCCTATCGAATCGTTTGGGGATTTCGTAAATTCTTCATTTAAAGCTCGTAAACAATATGAAGGAAAAATTTTGATCCATACTTGTTATCCTCATTTATCTGGATGTTATCGTGGTCCTAAACCGATGTGTTTAGACTGGCGTGAAATATGTGATAGAAAAATTGATTGTATTGGAGATAAATTTGGTATCGATGAAGAATATTGTAATGAACTTGAAATAAATGAATGTAAAGAAGACGAATATCGATGTCATAACGGAGCACAATGTATTCCACTCGAATTCTTTCGTGATGGTCAAACAAGTAAAGACTGCTTGGATGGAACAGATGAAGCTGAAGTTTTTCGTCAGGAGGGACTTTGGAATCACGATACTGAGCAATTTTCTAAATGCATCGATTCAATATTATTCGCTTGCGAAGAGAGAACATGTCGTCAACCACATGCATTTTCATGTGGCGATGGAAGTTGTTCGCCGATTTATCCTTATTTAAATCTTGTTGGTAATACGCCAGGTGAATGTAAAAGTACAGGCCGTACTTCCTACTACAGACAAATAATTTATAAATCAGCCAAACAATATATGAATGATTGTTATCTTTTATTATTTTGTAAACTCGGTTTTTATGACATTTTCAAAAATGATACATACAATATAACAGACTGTTCAAGTGGAAATTTATCATCAAAAAATTGTACATTAAAATATATTCCATTTCCTCTTGAACCTATCTTCAATGGTTATTTCCAACCTCTTTATTCAAAACAACTTTTGATCAAAAGTGACAATGGTGATGGATGGCCATCATACATCTGTAATAACCCACGATTATGCTTACATTTACCAAATGCAACAGATCGTATAAATGGTTTAGATTGTCGTTCAGCTCCTACATATATATATCCCAATCTAGGTTTGTCATATCGTTTGACAGAAGATGCTAAGATTTGTGCATTAATGGGTAATATTAATAAATATGAATCAAATTCATCTTTATTTTATTGTGAAAAATCTCATAAATATATATCAAAACATCGTCTCATTGATGGAATTCGAGATTGTTATCATAATGAAGATGAAAGTTATAATGCTAGTTGTTCATTAAATGATACTCAACGTTTTAATTGTACATCAGAAACAAAATGTTTATCACCTATAAGTATTGGTTACGATCTACCTCGATGCAAAAATAAAGAAGATGAAGAAATTGACAAGTCAGAAACATTTGTATATATAAGTCTTTGCAATCATATATATAATTATCCAGAATTACTACGAGAAGATAATGAAACTGATGAAACCAATTGTAAATGGTGGCCTTGTCATACTCCGTATACTCGATGTGATAATGTTTTCCACTGTGCTAATGGTATCGATGAACTGAATTGTCCTAATGTGAATTGTAATATTGATGAATTTAAATGTCAAATTATTAATTCTCCTAATAATTATTATTGTATTCCACAACAATATATTTACGAAAAACCAGTCGATTGTATTAATCATGATTTTAGGGATAATCTATATCGAAATATATTTTATTCGAATAATTTAACTTTTAATATTAATCAAGAATATATATCATGGAAAGAAAAGACTTGTTTAACTAAAAATGATATTTGTGGTAATTCATCAACTAATGATCAACAACTAATATGTAATATTACTGAAAAAGAAAATATTCGTGTTAAGTCTCCATTCTCAATAGATTTGTATAATAATGGAACATTATGTTACATGATAGATCAGGTTAATTTCTATGAACGTGATCCTTATTATTTTTCTACATGGAATTTGGGATATTTTCCACCAATAATAAATCAGATATCATTATCGTCTCAACAATCTATCAATATTAAGCCAAAAACATCTCTCAAAATACATACTAGTATTGAATTAATTGAATATTGTAATCGTGGAATTGTTATATTCGAAGGTAAATCATTTGAAAAGAAATGTTTATGTCCACCTAATTATTACGGTGATCGATGTCAATGGCAAAATCAACGCATTAGTTTAACACTTCAAATACGTCCATTAGGTTCATATGAGAATAAACAATCTATTTATGAAATATTCATTTATTTAATTGATGATGAAAATGGAATAATACATAATTATGAACAAATAAATTATATTTCATCGCTAGATTGTAATACAAAATACAATCGTTATTTACTTTATCCTGATCAACCAAAAAATGTCAATCATACATATTCGATACGTATTGATATTTATGAAAAGTCAACATTATTAAATTATTATGGAAGTTGGAATTTATTTATTCCATTTCTATTTTTACCAGTTAATCGCATATCAACACAACTTCGTATTCCATCAGAAAAATCTGAAGAATTAACAAATTGTTCAATTCAATGTGGAACAAATGGGAAATGTTTTAAATATATTAATTCAACAAAAGAATTTTGTCTTTGTGATCAAGGTTATTCAGGTCGTTATTGTAATATAATGTATCAACATTCTTGTTCATCTGGTTCCACTGCTTTAAATTCATCAATTTGTTTATGTCCATTAAATAAATTTGGTTCAAAATGTTATTTGCAACATACATATTGTCAACCGAATAATAATCCATGTAAAAATCATGGTCTATGTATACCGATGGATGATCGAATAAAAAAAAATGATTATATTTGTTTATGTACTGAAGGTTATATGGGACCTCAATGTGAATATCAATCAAATGAAATTGATATTACTTTCAAAATAAATCCTATACCAACATTAGTCTTTGGTCATTTTATAACTGCATTCAGTGATAAAGACCACGAACGAACAACGTCTTTTAAAAAAATTCCATTTGATCGAGATTCAATTGTATTGTATCATACAACTCCATTTAATTTATTATTTATTGAATTTGAAAAAAATTATTATCTTACTGTGATAAGAGAAAAACCAATTCGATCTGAAAACATTTCTACTAATATAAATCAAGATTATAAATGTGAAAATATAAGTAAATTTTTAAATTCAACAATACTTAATTATAAAACTCTTCGTCGATTAAAATATTATCAATTACCATGTATAGAAAATCTCAAATTAAAATGCTTTTATGATGATACATATATGTGTGTTTGTGATAAAAATCGATATTCGAATTGTTTTGAATTTGATCTTAATATGTCTTATGATTGTCAAGGTAATAATTATTGTGGAAAACATAGCGAATGTTTTCAAGATAATATAACTTGTCCATTAATGTTAGTATGTAAATGTGATAAATGTTATTATGGAAGTAAATGTGAATTAACAACAAAAGGTTTTAGTACATCACTTGATGTTATATTTGGATATCATATTAAACCATTTACTTCATTTACAAAACAATCCACAGCAGTAAAAATAACAGCATCAATAACAATTTTAATGTTAATATTTAGTATTATTAATGGGGTATTATCTATATTAACGTTTAAAAGTGAATCTTTACTTAAAGTAGGTTGTGGGATTTATTTATTAACAAATTCAATTGTATCGATATTAACAATAACTGTATTTACAATAAAATATTTTCAACTGATTATATTTCAAATGAAATCTATAACAAATGCATCATTTATTAGTTTTAGTTGTATATTAACTGATGTCTTATTAAAAATTCTACTTAGTTTTGGCGATTGGTTATATGCAGCTGTTGCCATTGAAAGAGCATTAACTGCTGTACAAGGAATACATTTTAATAAGTCAAAAAGTAAATACATTGCTAAATATGTTATAGGAATAATGTTACTATTAATAAGTATATCTTATATTCATGATCCAATATCTCGTCGATTATTTAATGATGATGATGAACAAAGAACATGGTGTATTCTTGAATATTCAACAAGTTTAAAAAAATATGACAAATTTATAAATGTATTTCATGTTTTAACACCATTTATAATTAATATAATATCTGCTATATGTATTACAATTCAAGTATTTCGAATACGTGTAAAAACAAAGAAAAAATCAGCATATAAAAAAATTCTTTATGCTCAAATTCAACAAAATAAACATCTTCTTATTTCACCATGTACTTTAATATTATTATCGATTCCTCGTTTGATTATTTCATTTTTATCTGGATGTATGGAATCAATACGTAATCCATGGTTATATTTAACTGGATATTATATTTCATTTATTCCACCATTACTTATTATTATATTATTTATTTTACCTTCAAAAACATACAAACAGGAATTTATTTCTATTGTACAAAAAATAAATTTTTTCTCCAAATAAAAATAACATTTTTCTCTATTTATCATCTATATTATCATTTCATCAGAAATTTTTTTATTAGCTTGAGAAGACTGTCTGACCATGTCGGTCCTAGAAGAACAGTTGAGCTAATAAACTTGAAGCAGCTTGTAAAAGCAAGAGAAAACAGAAAAAATAAAAATGACACTACAATATCACCAAGAGAAAGATTCAACGGATTGTACTAAGCAAGTAGACAGACATACTCAGTCTGAATCACACATGAAGAGAAGGAAAATGCAAGCAAGAACATGAGAAGCACGGTTATCAAGCATGTGTGCATGAAGCATTACTCATTTAAAGCTGTTATTGTTTTTTCTCTTATTTTTCATAGTCACCATTCATCTCTTTCTCCTTACGTTCTCCTTTTTCAGCTCTCGTCTTTTTTTTATCAACATGACCTTCCAAAGTAATATCGCTTGGGAATTGAGCGAAGCATGTTAGTTTCTCTTTATCACATACTGCTACTGAATCTGAAGTACCGTGAGATGTCATCCACTCGAGCGCTTTTTCTAATAGATAGACATGATGTACAAATCTTCTCGATCTATATAGACATTGTATACGTCTCCTCATTTCACCATAAATCTCAATTACAAACGTACAAAATATATTCTTTAAATCAATAGTCGAATGTACATATGGTAATATTATTAACTTTTATTCTTTTCTTTTAAATCAAATAAATTTGAATTCGATGAATTCTATAAGTACTTGATTATTCGAAATTCTAATATCGATTAACATTTACAATCAAAGTGAACACAATGAATCTTAGCAAAAATAAGAACTAATCTGAAAATAATGGGTAGATTACTGATTGATGTTCAAACTAGGATGTGATATCAATAGGTCTATATATAAATAAGATTATTATCTTGAGATTTTTTAATATAAATAGAAAATTTTCGATCTTACACGATCATTTTCAACCCATAGTGATAATGCAAGAAAAACGAATAATCTGAAAATATTATATTTTTTATACATTATTGCATTTATATAGTATTTTAAACTTAAGTAATAATATAAAACAAAATATAAGTGAATTGTTATTATGGTTTGTGGTTATTAATAGTTGAATTTCAATATAGATACACATAAGAGATAAATGAAATACTCCTTATCTCATACTCAAAGACATTTTGTTCTATTAAAGTGAATTATTTTTCTTTCATGGATAATAATAAAAGAAATTTGTACCAATTTTGTATGAACTATTCTCTATTTGTGATAGTACTCTATCATTCGTTTGTGTATAATTTTTTTTTCATAGATAATTCATCTCGACAATATGAATAAGAATATCGCATTGTTCATATTTAACATTATTTAAGATAAATAATACATGAGAAAACAATAATAATAGGTAAGTATTTATAGATTTATGTGTAAATGGATTTGTTCATCTATTAAGTGATGAATAGAAATCAATAAATTCAGTTTAAGTTTGAATCGAAGCAATTATTGAAAATATTTTCTGATCTAATCTGAATAGCAATAGAGTTGGCTACGATCATATAATTTAACCTGCAAATATTCCATTTACCACCATATGGCATAATAATTACGCTCATAAAATATCATCATAAATTATAGTTAAATACGATTTATATTTAGATCTGTATCGATTGTAGAAGCGTTGTATTTCAATTGTATAAGATCTGTAATAGAAGATTGTAATAATATCGATGAAAATATCTTCAGAGATTCTAGACATGTTAAAAGAAAATAAGTTTAATTATAAAATGATTTATTTTAAAATAAGATGAAAAAAAAGGAAAAAAATGACAAAAAAAGCAAATTGTTTCATTAGAATTTATTTGATTATAAAAAATAATTTCAATCAATATCAACATCAAACTTCACTATTTGATACCCGTAGATATCAACGACATATAGATTCCCTTGTTGATCTAATGATATAGCTGT
>CAJNOI010001937.1:0-11636 GCA_905250115.1 Adineta steineri | reverse complement strand
TTTATTTTTTTCGATCTGGTTTAAGAACTTCACGTACACGTTGATCAGCTTGAACAATCGGTGCATTCTCAACTTCTTTCCATTCTTTTGTTAATTCTTCAGCAGCCCATTTTGTATTTGACCATTTTTTTAGCAAAATTTCCCGATAAAATATTATCATTTAAAACACGCCGAAATTTTTCACGAATATCTTTTCCATCATGACGATTCATTGTCGATAATTGACCATATTGACTTGTTCGAGAATGATATTTTAATTGTTTAACAAAACCTTCATCAGCAGCACGTTCAAATATTTCAGCTGGTTCTTTACTTAAATACATATCAAATAAAATAGCTTCATCAGAAAATCCAGCTTCATGTAAAACATTATAACCTTCACGAAATATTGCCATGATTTCTGGCCAAAGAGCTTGTTCAGCAAATAAATCAATACCAGCTTCTTCACGACATGATGAACTTACAGCACCATTACCACGTGTAGCTCCAATAGCACAAGCAATTGAAAGACATGTCGCTAACGCTGTACCACTAACATCTTTTTCAACAGATACAAAACATGGATATGGTATATTTTGAACGTAACGATCACGTACACCAGCACCAATCATTCGTGGTGCTACCATAACAACATCCATATCATCTGGTAAATCAAGTAAATTAAATGCAACATTATAACCACTTGCAACAACTAATGTTGTATTCGGTTTAATATTATTACGAATTTTTTCATTCCAAACTGTTTGTTGATCTTCATCAGGAATGAGTAACATAAGAATATCACCTTGACGAACTGCTTCTTCAATGCTTACAGGAGTAAAACCATCTTCTTGAGCTTGTTTAGCATAATCATCATCGATATTACCAATGATAATATTATTTACTTCACTATCACGTAAATTTAATGCTTGTGCTCGTCCTTGATTTCCATATCCAATGAATGCAACAGTTTTACTACGTACTATATCCACATCAGCATCATCATCATGATAAATTTTAACTGGCATTCTATAAAACAAAAATATCTCTAATTAAATTTCACCATACTTTTGCTCTTCAACTCAAACAACAGATAAATTACTTACTTGTTTTATCTATGTTAACCTACGGTGCACGAAAAGAATAGGATAGAAAAAAGGTGTATATATATATATGTGTATGTGTGTGCGAATGTTTATTGTAATGTTAAGTGAAGAAAAAAGAAAATGGCGAGATAAAATAATACACTGTTACAAAAGGCATGCTGTAATATTTTTTTTTGAGAAGAAAAAAAAGAATATTAAATACGATATACAAGTTAAAAACTCTTTTTTTTTAAATAGCTAGCTTATTTATTTGTTGTATCACGACAATATACACAATAGAACAAAAACATTCTGGTTTGAATGTGAGATAAATAGCAAGAGAGACGATGCTTATTTAGTTTGTTTTTTTTTGTCTTGTCTATATTTTTAATTTAAGCATTTGAATTATTTGGTTCAATTTTATTTGATACTGGTTGTAAATTTAAATGTATTTGTTGTTCTGATACTGAATCATCAGGAATAAGTGATGCACGTTTTTCTATGAAATCATCGAATGCATTGGTTGTACCACCACCTTGTTGATTCGAATTTTTATCATCATTAAGATTTAACCATTGTTCAACTTCTTTAGCATCGCGTTCAAGTTCCTGAAAAAAACAAATAAGGATGAAATATTTATTTTATA
The DNA here is from genome assembly GCA_905250115.1 of Adineta steineri. Classification (NCBI taxonomy): domain Eukaryota; kingdom Metazoa; phylum Rotifera; class Eurotatoria; order Adinetida; family Adinetidae; genus Adineta; species Adineta steineri. Next base: position 9,926 of record CAJNOI010001937.1, on the reverse strand, counting down.
AAAAATTGATTGTTTTACTTGAGTATTTGTAGCAGATCGAGTTATTACTGTAGCACTAAAATAAAATCTTGAGTAAATATAATACGAAAAAGAAGGAAATGAAACGTGTATGTGAAAAGGAGTGAGAATCATTGGATTGAGAGAATACGGAAGAAAAAACATAAATTAACAACAGATAAAAATCTTACGAATCAATATCCATATGTCTTCTTCGAAAACAAAACATTGAGATAATGATGTATGAAATATGATTTAAATAACTTACGTTGATTGTTGTTGAGTATTCTTTGTTGTTGAATCAGGAGATGTTGGATTAACACCTGAAATGTACGAAATAATTTTATTTTTAGTTAAAAGAATTAATCAATACGAACGTAGATTTTGTAAACCAGCTGATAATCCTGTTGGCTCTTCATCAAATTTGATCAAGGCAGGTTCATTATTTTGATTACTAGGCGAAGGCATTGGCTGAAAAATTTCATATTAAACAATAGAAAAAAGAAAGAAAAGAGGTATACTTTTTTTGTTGGTGATTGAGAAGTTGAAAATGAAGTTTTAGGTGCTAATGCTGTTTGATTTGGTATTGGAATATGAGATGAGCCAACACGTCTTTCACGTTCTTGCATATAACTTTCAAAATTCTTAAATGAATTATTAAATTCATCATTATATCGTAAAAGATCAACTATGAATAGAGAACAAAAAGGTAATTGTATGATTATTTTCATATTATTTACCAGTTATATCATCAATCGATATTTGTGAAAGTAAATCAAATATACGTGCTTGCATTTGTTTACATGTTTTATGTAATTCCTGCAATTAAAAAATTTATCGTACATCGATAATTTTATATAAATTTTTTACCATTAAGAATTGAAAATCTTCTGGATGTTCTTCACCTGGTTGTAAAGTAACAAGCATTTCTCCGAATACTTGTGCATTTGTTTGTACAACATCTAATTCACTACGTAATTTTGCTATTTGTTCCGGTGTCATTTGTCTTAGAACAGCTGTTTCTTGGCCAACTTGTTGTACAGAACCATCATTTGCAGGTCGATTCTAAAAATATTAAATAAAAAATTATTTCTAAAAGTTAGTTTAATTACTTGACGAGGATTTGTACCAGGTCCTGGTTGAGACTATCAAAAACGAAAAAAAAAACTAATAAAAAATAAAATATATAACTCATATCTTACAATTGTTCGTGTAGGACGTTCAAGTGTTCCCTAAATATTATAAAGAAAAAAAAAATTTATTTTTTCCGAGAAAGATTTTTTCAATTTACAGTAGCTGGTACGGCTGCTTTGATAATATTCTCTGGATCAGCTGGTGGAAATTGTAAATATTGTTGTTTACATTCCTGATAAAATTGTTCAACTTGTTTTAAATCAGGATCATCACGAAAAGCTAATGCCCAAGTCTAAATAAGAATTATTTAAATAAACAAAAATTCATCATATTATATCGAATATTTTACTTGAATCATGCCAAGAACTTTTTCTTGTATAGCAATTGGTGGATTATTTTTCGGTGCAAGAATATCACGCAAATCTTTTAAAAAATCTTTTTGTGCAATTTGCGTATGAAAAATTTTTCCACAATTTTTAGTCAATGCTTCTAATAACTAAAAAGAGAAACATAGAAATTCTAAAACAAAAAATAAAAATTCCCATACAGTAAGTGTTAATCCAATTGTACGCCAATCATTATTAGCAGGAGGAGTTTGTAAACGTTTTCGAATAACTTTCACTGCTTCTTTTGCACTAGAAAAATAAATGAAATAGTTATAGTAGAAAAAAATTTAACGTTCAAAATACTTGTCTTCATGTATAGCAACATGATCACAAATTTTCATAATTGTACCCCAATCTTCATTTGCTTGAGCTCCGTCTGTTACTTTCTCAACAGCTTGTTGGAATGGTGTTGAGGGTGTACTTCCACGAAAGAAGTGTGCCATATTTCGTTAATCTTTTAAATAAGAAACAGAGAGAGAGATAAAAATTGAATAAAGAAAAAACGTATGTTGAAAAAAGAATGACAAGATTAAAGAATAAAAGAAATAAAACAACATAGATGACTGAATGACATAAAAAACAGACTTGATGAATCATCAAGTTAATATCGTGTTTCTATTTGGATTGGTCAATTAATCCCAACCAACTGAATTAATTAAATGACAGCTTCGAATATATTTAACATAATTTTTTTTCTAATTTAAAAGCGTTTTTCTATTATACGGAACTAAAAAATATTGAAGATAAGTTTATTGACATAAAACTTAGTTAAAAGAATAACCAAAGATATCCATAAATAGATGTATATAGGAGAATTTTTCTCTTTACTGTTCTACGTCAAAGAATAACATTGCAGGAAGCAAACTCTTATATTCTTCAAAAAAAAAAGGTCTCTCTCTCCCTCTCTTTTAAGTTCCTCATAAAATAACTCACTATTTTTTTTCTGCTGCGTCCCCTGTTCTTTTTTTTTATTATTACATCCTTTTTCTAAACATTTATTTAATTTAAATACTGGAGTTGACATTAAACCATATAGTAAAAGCACATGGATGATTTATTATATAATAAATCATAATTTAAAACATGCCTGACTTTTTTTTTTTTAATAAAATCTTTTGAAAAATAATGATTCAGCATTTATTTTGAGCACAATATTCATACACTATCAGCTACCTTTCTGCAACATCTGTTTATTACTTAGATTTTGTCTTATTGGATTTCTATAAAATACTTAAATATACACTTATAAAAGATAAGAAACTAGAAGGTATTCGAGTTGTACTCGACTACGAAATGCGATGCGAATAGCAGGCTTTCGAAATAACGATTTTAAGATTCTCACAATATTATCTAGATGATTCATTATCTACTATCAGCTGCACTTTCAGCTGTAAAACAGTTGTTAAAGAAAAATGGCGCGTAACTTTTGCTTTTACTTTTCGTTTTAATTATCTCGGATTGTGAAAAAGTCAAAATCGTGTTTTTGTGACGCTTCTTGTAAACGAACTAAACGTCCTATTGAAAGTCAAAAACATGTGATATTAGTTCGATCTCGATATTTTATTCTTGCGTTTAAATGAGTAGTTTCTGATGTTCTATTGCTGAGATAATTGTGACATAAAATGACCACTTTGATGCGTACGTCGAGAAAGTAAGAAAAAAAAAAAAGGAAGAAAACTCGCGCAGGACTACATAAATGCTTCTGCTATTCGCATCGCATTAAAAAGAACAGTATCAATTTTATATAGTTGCCTATAAACATACTATACAAAATCAGATTTTAGATATTTATTTTCTAGTATTAGAATCAGGAAAAAATGATTTAATTATTTGATAGCATGAGTCATCTATCATTTTCCCATTCTAACGTTCCATCAAGAACAAATTTTCGGAAAAACTGAATTTAATCGTGAGAGATTAAATTGGAAAATTTAATTTTAATATTTACAAGTCAAAATAAATAGGTCAATTTTATTAGGAAAATTTGACTTTGAACTTTGTCAAGAACATTCATAACCAAATTATTCAGAACTTATTGTTGGATCTAAGAACATTAGATACAACTTTTGTAAATGTCAATCTATTCTTATATAATAATAATAATAATAAATAAAACAAGGAAAATTTTCTGCTTTAATAAATATCAGAAAAAAAGATGAAAGAATAGGTATATATATATATTCACTAAAATTATAATAAATATTTTGAAACAAAAGAATATTATTTTATTGTAACATATAGTTTTATATATTTTTAGATTGTTCTACATAATTGAGCAAGCAGCTGTATTGAATGGATTAACAGGTCCACTGAAATAGAATAAGAAAAAAGATATATTTAATTAAAATATTATTTACAAAATAAAATATGTTAATCAATTAAATGACAAGCAATATATACAAATGTGCAATTAATAAGCGCCAAAGCAAGAAAACATATTTATTATGATAGACAGCCTTGATGACAAGAACAACCTTCTCAAGTATAATAGATCGCGGTAATGGGACACGATACCTGTATGATATGTTCATGGTCAAAGTGATTGATAGGGAGTTACAGTTTCTGACAACAACGGACCATGATACGTATCAGCGAAGGACGGTGAACGAGCAGGTGGCACGGATGATGAAGATGAAATAGATGACCTACTTGAATTACTACTAGATGTACCAGTAATATTTTTTTTTGCATATAAAGCTTGAGATCTAGCTGATGTTGGCATTTCATTTATTGGAGGTACAAAAGATGAAACTATAGAAGGTGATCGCGATGTGGCTGGTGATATGTGTGATAGGAATTGAGAATTTGGTTGTAATATATTTGGTGAAATTCTACGGGATGGTAAAGCTGTAGTATTTGCAAGTTGTGTAGGAGATGATGATAATCGAGTAGGGATTTGTTTTTCTAAATCAGCTAAGAATTGAGCACGTTGTTGTATCTGTTGTCGAACACGATTAAAATTTCTTATACTTGATGGATAAGTATCTTTTCGAGAAAATGCACTACATGTCGTATATGATGGTGGTTTTAAAGATTGAAATGGAATAAATGAGTCATCTGAATGAATTGGTATGAGTGTCGAGAATGTTGATGGTTGTAATTCATCATTAAATAATACGCTATAAACAGGAGATATCTAATGTCGAATGTTATACAGTTATTAAACTCTCTTAATACGATCCCTCAATATTAAATTTCTTCTTAAACGAACTACTAGATGTGTCAAAATAAGAAAATTTTGTTTTTTTCTGGCATAAATAAGCAATAAAAGCGTCAGCATGTACATATAGAAGCTTAAATTAGAAAGAAAAAATTTACCGTCCAGTGGGAATTAATGGTGCACCACGAGATTGACCACCCATGGGTGATTGCATGAATGGAAGAGGTACACCAGTTCGACCGGCTACAGTCTAAAATTTCATAAATTTATTTAATTAAATATATTCATTTAATAGATAATCATACATTAGCAAGAGCGTGTTGAAACATGCGCGGTCCCGTTGGTATTTGTCGTGCTGGTGCATAAGATGGTTGACTCATTGCTACAAGAGGAGTATTTGTAACAGCAAACTGTTGATTTTGAGATGGTAAAACAATAGGATCATATGGACGTTGATAAAGCATTTGTGGACTAACTGATATAAACAAGAATATAGATATAAATTTATAAAAACAAATCTCTAAATTTTACTCACAATTAGATAACGAGACAAATTAGAAAGATATGGAAATGTTAAGATTAGTATTCTAGCAAAATACCATTACCAAAATGAAAATTTTGATTAGTTTTTACCTGAAAGAGCTTGTGGTGCAGCTGAAAATGTTTAGTTTTTATTTGAATGAATTTATATAAAATAAAGTCATACCTTGAATACTTTGTACAATTTGGGGTTGAATACCTTGTATGATCTGTGGTTGAATGCCCTGTATAATTTGTGATTGCATACCTTGTATGATCTGTGGTTGAATACCCTGCATAATCTGAGGTTGCATACCTTGTATAATTTGTGGTTGAGCAGTTTGAAAACCTGGTGATTGAATAGTTTCAATAATTTGTGGAGTAGCGGAAGTTATTCGAAGATATTGTCCTGGTGGTGATGTTTGTGGACTTTGAATAATTTGTAATGGTTGGGATTGAATTTGAGGTTGTGGTTGAATAATAATATTAGGTGACTGTTGACATGATGTTTGTGGTACACATATATAAGTTTGAGGCGATCTACATGCATTGGTTGTTACAGGACTAAAAGCAGGCATTTGATTGATAATTGTTGATGGTGTACTATCTACACATATATATTGTTGTTGTTGTTGTTGTGAACATGAATCTTGAATATAATTGTTATTGCATGTTGTATAGATATATTCTTCTGGTGAATTTGTTTCAGTACATAAGAGTATTTGTTGTTGTGGTTGTTGAGACATACAACCACATGAATTTGATTGTTGAAGTATCTAAATAAACATAAAAAAAGACTATGAAAATTATGAATAAATTTAAAAAATATTTAAGTAAGCATAAGTAGAAAATGGTTAAATCTTTAATATAGCTGTTCTTATTTTCATACACAAGAATTTGATGCACAATTGCTTATTGATGATGATGGACCACAACAACTATCCTCATAATATATTCGTTCCACTTGTTGAACACCACAAGGACTAGTAATTGATGGAGTTGATTGAGTATACATCACTGGAGGATAATTACTAACTTGAGTTTCATCTGTAGATGCTGCTCGTTGAGATACTATTTTATTCTCAACAGATTGTAGAGGAATATTTCCTTTACTTGTTTTCTATCGGATAAGTAATAAATTGATTAAAAGAGGTCGATATTCAGATATGAATATTATGCTTAACAAGAAATTTTTGTTTTTTTTTATTAACTTACTTTTTTCTGATCTGAACTAACAAAAACTGGTTGAGACATCTGATCATTTACTAACGAATGTTGCATATTATTATCACCATAAACAACTAAAGGCGATTGTTGTTCATTAATTGATGCTGCTTTATTATCAGTTTCATATGAAACTTTAGCTAAAGGATTTGTATCGTATATAAAATCTTTATCATTTGATATTTCACGATAAACGATAATTGGTTGTTGTTTTTGATCGATCTTTTTTGAATTTGCAATTATAATTTTAGATGAAGATTGATCGCTTGCTTGTTGTCCTATACTTTTAACTCGACGGTGACGATTCTGATGATGATGATGGTGATAACAATGACGTTTTCCACTAGTAGTAGTAGTATTATGATGGTGATGATGATGACGATGATGTTTATGTTTATGATTTCGTTTTTGTGCTGATGTTACAATTTCAGTTGTCGATGAATCTTTAGATAATTTTTCAATAGGCCATAATTTATTTTGTTCTTCTATTAATGGAGGTGGACTTTCGGTAGGTGCCTAAAGCAAGATATGATTAAGAAATTGTTTTTTTTTCTCTCTCAATGTAACGATAAAGCTTACAGAAAAATATGATGCACTTTGATATGAAATCATAGCTGGTTCAACAGACGGAGTGTTAAATCTTGTCTGTTCATATAAAAGCATTAAATGTGTTAGAGCAAAAGCATATACATATGACACTGAATCAATGATTATTCACTTACCGATGGTCGTGATCGTTCATCAACGTTTAAATACATATGTGGACTAGGTTCAATAGTACGATAATTATTAACTAAAGAAATCATATAGAAATTAAAGAACGTTTAAATTAAATCAAAAACTTACCATGATCGTGCTGTTCTTCTTTCATTTTTTGTGACTTCATCATTGTAAAATCTGTAATGAATGCTGATGAAGGTTGATTTATCGCCCACGAAGCGTATTTTTTCGACATAATTATGTATATGTGTCTATCTATATATATAGTTGATCGTAACGATTATGCAGTACAATTTATTGATGTATATTGATGATAAAAGAAAAATTTTATTTATAGTTATCTATTCTGACAAAGAAGAAAAAAGACATTATGAAGGTTATATAGATATATGTGTATAAATAATATATTAAAATGATATTTCATATGAACAACAAACAGTAAGAGAAGAGAAAAAAAATCGATTGTTATCAAGGTTGAAAACAAGTGTGTATTCAAATGTTTCTGATAGTATCTTTTCTTTTCCTGTCTTATTTGTATCATATGAGACGACCTATTATCATTATACGAGTAATACAAAACGATTGATAATGTAATCATTGACATTGAAACTATATGTTTGTATTATTAGTATTAATTGTTATGAAATAAAATCATAATAGTATCTTTTTATGACTTTATATTTGAACTAACCTTGTCTGAATATGTGCTCATCGATTTATTGATTATTAGTATAAATACATGTCATAAATAAAACGATGATAGTGTTCATCTTGTTTGTTGCAGTCTAGCGTAAAGTTATATTATCGATATATCTATGACATTGAGAAAATAGAATATCTCCTCCCTTTTATCTTTTGATACACCATCGATCTTGTTGAACGAACGAACAAAACAGATGAATTAAAAAAGTAAAATTGTCTTTTGTCTTCATCACTTCGATACAATTAATGTATAGTAATACATTAGTACGTTCATTTTTATCGATCAATATTGACCTGATTTACTTGCTCCTCTATCATCTATTCATTTTTTTTTTCTTCTTATCGATCAAATATTATCGTAGTTGTCATAAAAAAAAGAAGAAGAAAAACAAGTAAACATACAATATGTCTACAATAAAAAAACACATATATGTGAATGAACATTTCTACTAGATGTATGTGGGTAAAACTAACAAGAATATTTATCTCATTCGGAAATGTTTTTGTTAATTGCAATGTGTCCCCCTACAGTGCATTATTACTTTCTCTCTCTCTATATTTATTAATGGAGAAATCAAGGAAATGAATGTAGTGGAAAAAAAACAAGTTCAGTATATAAGCACAATCAAATATTTGCTCTCATTTATGGTAATGGCATCATTCCAATAACTAGCTCATACATAAGAATGAATCTTTCATTAGCAGACAAACGTATAGAACATATTATTCATTTAACGAATAGTATATTTCCATTAATTATTTTACCATTAGCAACAATTGGTAATATACTTTGTTTTCTTGTTTTTTTGTCGACCAAAATTTCAAAAACGTTTAACACGTACATCATCAATATTTTTACGTTTATTATGTATAAATGATTCAATTTTATTATATTTATTTATAATTGATGTTCTATTAAGAATTTATATGAAACCATCCATACGTATTTATTCAACACCGATAGCATGTCGTTTATATAAATTTATACGTTATTCATTTTTGGATATGTCAGCATATATACAATTAGGTTTAACAACTGATCGTTTTATATGTTGTGTACATCATAGATATTATTCACATTGGCGTAAAAAATATTATATATATTATTTATTAATACTTGCATTTCTTTCGGTTATATTAAAAAATTCATCATTTTTATCTTCATTATATGGATATTCAGTGATCAGTAAAAATCGTACAGTAACAAAATGTTCTGTTCAAATTCGAGCAAAACATTTTACACTATATATGGCTTATGGACAATCATTAATTGATGTTGTTTTTATAACATGTATACCATTTTTTCTAATCGTTTATTTTAATTCAAAAATTTTAAGAGAAGTATTACATATACGAACACGATGTTGGAGTACAATAACAAGATTTATATGTTTAACACCAGTACAAAATAAGGAATCAAATCGAAATCCAACCGGTATTTTAACATTTACTGGTGCTAAACGTCGTCGTCTTCATTTAACATTTGCACTTGGCTGTATATCATTTGTATTTGTACTTAGTACAGCACCTTATAAAATATTTAAAGTTATTGAAAGACATGATAAAGTTATGCGTGATCGTCATAAATATGGCTCATCAAAATTAGTGAATTTACAATTAGCGGAAGTTATTATTGACTGTCTTGAATATTTATCTTGTTCAACACCTTTTTTTGTATGTCTCACTACGTCAAGTATGTTTAGAGAAGAATTAAAACGAATGTTTAATAAAAGACATGTATAAAAAAAACAATATTGACTTGTAGATTGTTGTTTTATTTTACTTAAAGAGATTTACGAAAAGGATGGTATCAAATAACATATGATTCATAATATCAGTATAAAAGTATTGAAAAAAATATATAATTCATATCATTTGCTTTGATAAAAATGAGCGTAAAACAAGTATGTCTGTTCCAGATAATTACAATATTTATTATGACAGGTAAGATTTAATGATTAGGTTATAGCGGAAAGGTCAAAGTTTTCTAAAATTATGGTAAATATAAAATGTCTTAAAAATCATTTTTTTTGGACAAGTTGAATGATTGTTTAAAGCAAACATATTAAAAATCAAATTAATCC
>CAJNOI010001936.1:0-11636 GCA_905250115.1 Adineta steineri | reverse complement strand
ACACTCGAACAATTACCTAAACGGTAACAAACTAAATCGAATAGAAGTTTTTACTTTGAATCTTTCGATATATTACAGAGTATCATATGAATATCTATTACAACAAAGATTTTCATCGAGTATTAAAATAATTGATCTAGCATAGAAGAAAATGAATAACAGATAATTAAATTACGGAATTCAATTTAGCGCTTCCAATGTGAAAAGAAAGTCTTGTCTAGATATCTCACAGTAAAAGTTCTGTTCTTTTCCAAATAATATCGTTCAATAGAAGACTTAATAACCTTTCTTTTTCATAGAAAATATATAGCCTCTAGCAAGCATTCTCTCTCTCTTTCTCTCTTGGAATATAATTTATTTTTTCGACCATGATGAATAATCGGTGATGTTAAACAATATTATGAAAGCATTGATTCTAATCGTTATAAAATATGTTGATAATTCTTGTTTTTCTAAGCTTTATAGTATAAAACTTGGATTAGATGAATAATACGATTTAAACTAAGAAAAATTTTCCAATCAGATTCTATTCTAAGCAAATGCAAAACTTTTATTTTGTTATAATAAAAAAACAACTGTATCATTTATTTTAGAGAAATTCAATTAGAACAAAAAACAGATTCATGTCGACTTCATGGTACTTTAGAAGTTAATAAACTTGCTGGTAATTTTCACATTATTCTTGGAAAGTAAGTTAAATAAATCTCATATACATCTAAAATACAAAATGTAACCTACAGATTTGATAAAGACATATTCGAAATTGATTCAAGTCATACTCATATTTTTAATAAACATCATTATACTGATATGAAAGGCAGGTTTTTGTTCCTCTGTTAAGCTATCCTATGATTATTAATTTTGTTGGTATTGTGTATATATATTATTTTTGCTTTAATTACCTAGATCATTTTCATTTTTTTGGTGCTCATGCACATATAAGTCCTATGGGTGTACAGAACACGGGTTGGTGAAATAGTCTAGTTTTTTTGTAATTTTAATTATATTGATATTTATTATTTTAGCTATGAATTTTTCGCATCGTATTGATCATCTTTCATTTGGTTTACCAACACCTGGTCTTATTCAACCATTAAATGGTGATTTAAAAATAGCAAATTCAAGTAAATAAAAAGAATAGATTTAAAAAATACTTAATATATTTTCTAAAGGTTCACAAGTTTTTCAATATTTTCTTGAAGTTGTTCCAACAGTCGTTCAAACAAGTTATGCTAATGTTGAAACATATCAATATGCAGTTACAGAAAAAGTATTGCTTATTAAATATAAAATCTTCTTTTTTTTTTCCGTCTAAATGTCATTGATTTTATTAGACAAGAACTATTGATCATGGTACTGGTAGTCATGGAATGCCAGGAATTTTTATACGATATGAAATAAGTCCTTTAAAAATAACTGTTAAAGAAGTTCTTCGTTCATATTGGTTATTATTAATTGAAATCGGTGGAATTTTTGGCGGTGTTTATGCAACATCAGGTAATTTAATATTAAAAATTAATATTAGATTTTTTTTATTTTGAATATTTACTTTAGGAATGATTCATAGTTTAATTAGTATAATATATGATGCAATATTTAAACAATGTTCGAATAATCAAGTGTCAAATGATATAAAAAGAAAGTCTATTAATGATGATAATTCACCAGGGATTGCTATTGGTATAACACCCGATTCATCATCTGTCATGTAAACGCGAACAATTAAATATGTTAGTTTTTTATTTTATGTGATATTTATTGTTATAATCGTTTTGTTTTTATATTCTTTTGGGAATTGAAAAGACATAATTTAATTTAAATCCAATGTCACATTGATTTAATGTCATTTATTTCTATACTATAGAATATCAACTGAATAAATAAAAAAAAAAAAAGATTGCCCCTTTTTTTGTATTCAAAAAATAATTCATGCTTGTTCATAAAGAAAAATATTGTTTCTTCGATAATCAATCACTGAAGTGGTTGAGCGCGCACATATAGATATAAGAGAGTTAAAAGAGATATGATGAGAGTTCTACTTTGAAGATAATAGATTCTATAGGAAGAGAAGAACTTGCACGCAAAGAACGGAGAAGCTACTCAAGAAATATAGTCATAATAAATAACTGGATTTTCTCTTCTTATGTTGTTACTTGATGATGCATTGGCTGACAAGAGCGAACGCAAGATAGTATTGAATCTTCTTGCCGCATCAAATCGACATAGAAAGAACTATATTCATTCGATGATCGCTAATCTAGCGGAATAAAACATGCAGCGATCGCATTGCATGTTCTTGACGGCATATCAACGATAAGATTAGACAAGAAAAAGAAGCTCGAAATCTTTTTACATAAATATATATTTTTCTTCTCCTGACAAAATGCATTTTAATTTAATATTTATCTATTTTGCACATATTAAAATTGTTCATTCAATTTTAAATATACCGGTTGGTAAGAGATACATCATTCATTTATTTAAATTCTCTAATTTAACAAAAAATATTAATATAGGATCAATGTTTTATGGATCTGAACGGTTACTTTATACACGAATCAATCCATTAGCACGTCAATATATTTTTGATAAACTTGAACGACGTTTTCAATATAATATAACTGAAATTTTTAATACACTAGATTTTGATGATTCCAATATTGATACATGGTCAACATTATGTAGTCAATTATCAAATGGAATCATGTCAATAATCGGTCATATAAATGTTGATGATTTCGATTGGATATCTGATTTTTGTTCAACATATCAAGTACCATTTTTAAGTTTAACGAATAATTATAATGATTTAAAAAATAATTTTTCTATATCATTAATGCCTGACATCATACCAGCATTAACTTCTGTATTACGTCGTTATCAAATAACTGAACTTGTTTATTTATATGATCATACATGTGGTGCTCATCGTCTTAAACAACTTATGCAAGTTCAAGTATCAAATTCAACACAATATTTAAATATCCTAAGTCGATTTTTAGATGATCCAGATGATGCATATGATCTATTACAAAATATTGAGATAATAACAAATACACCAACACGTCCAGTTTTATCAACAGATTCAAATAACAAAAAAAACAACGGGTCGGTATATTGTTTTAGATTTTTATTCATTTGATACATATCGTATAATAATGGATAAAATCAAACATCGTGGTATGACAACATCAGATTATCATTATATTTTACTTTCATTAAATGCAAAAAATCTTGATATGACATATTTTCGTTATGGTGGTGTTAATGTAACTTATTTTTCTTTACCAACAAATTTTGATAATCAAACAAATGAAAATTATATTCGTTTATTAAAACAAGATAATCTTTTTCTAGTGGAATCATTATTATTAGCTGATGCATGGGAAACATTATTGCGTACGATAAATCGTATGTTAATTGCATCGGATAATATTCGAGAAAAATTAAAAGTATTTCGACAAGGAAAATTTTATAATGATTTAACACCGGGAATTAATTGTCGTAATAGATTTATTCAACCATGGACATCAGGAAATATTTATTTGAATTATTTAATTAATACGAGTTTTGATGGTTTATCAGGACATGTACAATTTTCGAATATAACTGGACAAAGAATAAATTATACATTAGATATTTATCGAGTGACAGGAAATGAATTACCAAAACGTATTGGATTTTTTCAAGCACCAAATACACTTCAGGTAAAATATTGATAGACAAAATGAGAATATTAAGTTCATTTAAAGATGACATAAGAGATTTAATTTCGTATTCATAAGGAAAGCTCTAATGGATTCAAAAGGAAGAAAAAGACTATTTATCTATGGTAATATTTGCATCTTATTATCATGTTAGAGAGTATATTGAAGTCAATCCTAATCTTCTTTTTTGATGCGTATCTAATAGACTATAATACAAGAAGTAGTTCAAATAGAGCTCGGATCCGGAATATGGCTCTTATATCTATAATCATTTTAATAAATAATAATGAAATAACTTTTACGATTCTATATCTTATAATAATATTTTTATAATCGGTATTAACAATTGAGTTTAAAATTATACAAATTGGCAGTTAATGTCTAGTAATATAACTGAATGGAATTATCTTCAAAATCTCGAAAAAGATATCTCGGAAGGTTTACTGTAAAAACGTCGAAAGTAAAAATGTCGAATGGTAAAAATATCGAAAAAATGGTGCTACCTACCACGTCTTTTTATCGTCTTTTTCGATATTTTTTACTTTCGATGTTTTTAGAGTAAACCTTCCGGAATGCTAAATTTTGAAAATGTAAAATCTCGAAAAAAATGTCCTGGAAAAATCAAATCTCCAGAAATGTAAAATCTCGAAATTGGAAAAAGCTAGAAAATAATCACAAAGCATCTTGAGAATGTGGGCGTAGATATGAGTGTATGTGTAGTTACCATAAATATGATACACCAACATCCACACCCTCAAGATGGTTTCTCGAAACTTTTTCTTTCGATCATCGAGCCTTTCGAGATTTCCTCTTTTCGATAGTTTGATATCATCCCTTTGTTAACTATATATTTAGGTTTCTGATAATTCATCCTATCGTTCTCGTATGTTATATGATAATCGAACACGTTTAATTGTAACAATATTCGATGAACCATTTATGATGTTAAAAAAAGATCGTAATGATACAATAACAGAAAAAAGTATTGCACCTGGTACTATACTTGATCCATCACGTGTTGAAGGTTTTTGTGTTGATTTAGCTGAAGCAATATGTCATGATAAATTACAAATTCCATATAAATTTCTTATTGAAACAAAATATGGAAATGAAGTTGAAAAAGGTGTTTGGGATGGAATGGTTGGAGCATTACTTAATCGTGATGCTGATTTATCTATAGCATCATTAACGATAAATGGTGCACGAGAAAAAGTTGTTGATTTTTCTAAACCATTTATTGAATTAGGTATATCAATAATGATAAGTAAACCTGAAAAACAAAAGCCAGGTGTTTTCTCATTTATGGATCCATTATCAAAAGAAATTTGGATATGTGTGATTATTTCTTATTTACTTGTTAGTATTATTTTATTTCTTGTTAGCCGATTTTCATCATATGAATGGTATTTTGAAAATGAATCGGATGTTCAACCGCGAAATAAATTTTCTATACAAAATTCTTTATTTTTTTCATTCGCGGCTTTTATGCATCAAGGTGTTGATCTTTTACCACGATCGATATCAGGTTAAATTAAATTTCGTTGTTTTTTTACTATCGTTAATTTTATAATGTTTAGGTCGAGTTGTAACAAGTGCATGGTGGTTTTTTAGTTTAATTCTTGTTTCATCCTATACAGCTAATCTTGCTGCTTTTTTAACTGTTGAAAAATTAGTTACACCAATTGAAACTGTTGAAGATCTTGCTAAACAAACAGAAATTCGTTATGGTACATTAAAAGGTGGTTCAACAATGTCATTTTTTAATAAATCAACAATAACAACATTTAAACGTATGTGGGAATTTATGCAACAACATAAAGATGATGTATTTGTCGCATCAAATCGTGAAGGTATTGAAAAAGTTCGAAAATCAAAAGGTAAATTTGCTTTTCTTCTTGAATCAACATTAAATGAATATGTTAATGAACGTTTACAATGTGATACAATGCGTATTGGTGAAAATATTGATGCAAAAGGTTATGGAATAGGTACACCACTTGGTTCTGATCTTCGTGAAGCTATAAATATAGCTGTATTAGAATTAACTGAAAATGGTTTTCTTGAACGTTTAAAACAAAAATGGTATTATGAAAGAAGTGAATGTACAAATTCGGGTTCAAAAGATTCCAAACAAAGTCGACCACTTAATTTAGCTAATGTTGCTGGAATGTTTTATGTATTAATAATTGGTCTTGGAAGTGCAATGGTTATTGCATTTTTAGAATTTTTATTTAAAGCGAAAATTGATTCACTTCGTTTACATGAAAATATCCGAGAAGTTATGCGAAGAAATTTAAGAATATCAATAACTGGTATTGATTTTGATGAGAAACTAAATAGTATTGATTATTGGCCATTACAACAACAACAACAACAGCAACCACAACAAATACGTCAATTACCACAATCACAAAATATAGAACGTACTGAACGAAAATCGCCATTTTCAAATACACTTGATATACCGAAAACCGATGACAAAGATTTATTTTTTCGAGGACCTAAATTTGATAATTCTTCTCATGTATGATATTTTTTGTTTTTTTGACAAAAATGTAATTATTTAAATCATTTTATTTAAAAATAGAATAATATTAATTTATGAGAATTATATTTAAATTAATAACAAAAAAAAATTATTTAAACAGAATCATATCTTTTATCTATTTATAAGATACTCATCATAATGTGTTGAATTCATTTCTTCTAATATCAAAGTTATATTTTGATATTTTAAAGTATTTAGCCCACTGAATGCATAACGTTTTGTAGCCATAGAAATTGCTTCAACATATACTTGAGAATTTCGTGATAAATAATTAAAAGTAACTTCACCAAATTGATTCGTATACTGTTGAGTAGTGATATGTGAATAAATGGATAGTTCTAAATGAACTGATATATTTTTAACTGGTTCATGATCTTCATTTAGAATAGTTACACGTAAAGTTTGAGTACCAGTTGAAATATCAATTTGTTGATAAAATTCAATATCGTGTATATCATCAAGCATTAAAATATCTAAATGATGATATCCATCGGAGAAGTTTACAGGGACAATCGATATTTCGGATAGTGGTGATACTTGTAGAAGATTGACATTATTAGAAATAATTGATATACTATTCAATTGAGTATTAGTAAGATTAAAGAAAAAATCTAGATGAGGTGGATTAAAAGAATTGATAACAACACCAGATTCAACCATTGTACGTGATATTCGTCGTTTTATAGGAAAAAATGATCCATGTCTCCAATACATAAATGTAATCGTTATAACATGAAGAATAGTCATACCGAAAATGATGATACATATCCAATAACACCTCCTAATATTCATCTATTAAATGAAAAGATAAATGATAAATATGATGATATTATTTAATTATTACTGTTTCTACTCCATTACGAACAGGAAAAATATATTTGCTTATTGTATGAAAGTATACATACGGCTTTTATCAGCAGGAAACAATACTAATCTATTTAAGAAATAGGAATACAAATAAACCTATACTTCTAAAAGGTAATAATTATGGGCAAATTTTACCTTTGAAGAAGTGGTTACAATATGAAAACAATCATTTTTATACATGAATTAAAATATATGTGAAAAACAGAAGGAGGTCTTTTTTGATAAACAGCGAAAACTAATTGTAAAAGAGTCTTTCAAACTAGGGTATAATCATACTTTAACAGGAAAAAAATACTCTTATATTACCTTATATCCGTAGAGAATGTTTTTGCAAGGGACATTTGGTATTAACGGTATCAAGTTGCTTCTATTTTTGGTTCGTATGAAAATAAATTTTTATATGCTTACTTATATAGATTTTTGTCTTATTGTTCAACAGTAAATTCGCCTAGATACTTAAGCTTTGATTTCATTATCATAATCTCACTGTACCAGCTATAGATCGATATGGAGTACTCATCTAATAGACAGATGAACATATAATTCAAATATTTTGTTAAAATTCATTAAGCCTTCTCATACATAGAATAAAACATGAAGATTTCTTCTGTCAAAATATTAACTCTGCATCGTTAACATAATTGATTTAGAAAGTGTGTCTTCCTATGTTATTCTATATATCTTTTTTGACTAATTGTTCAATTCAATATTCGATCATGATATTATTTTAAGATTTGCAAATAAGTTCGTTATATTGTCCCTTGGTAAAGATATGATGGGTCAAATGAGATACGTAGAATATTTAGATATGTTTACAAAATCAATTTTTACTCAGGGTACTCATCCTAGTTTTAAAGACGATTGTCAATAGATTTTCTGAAGCTACAGTTAAATGATCAGCTAGTCGGTACTCGATCTTTAATGTTCAATCTAAAAAAATCTATCACTAAAAAGTAATAAAATGAACTTAACCGACGTGTTTGTGTGTTTTAAAAAAATGTGCTTTTCATGACCACCAATGTACCTTCTCTCGCGTCGTGTAAAGAAAAAGGTGAAAAAAAAACTTTTACTCCACCTTGACATTGATGGTATTTTATATATACGTATTTTTCTTACGATTTCTTCCTTTTGAAGCATTCCTCTTGAAAAAAAACGGTTTCTACCTGATTTCACATATTGCTACAACAAAAGTGAATGGAATTGTATACATACATTTGCATTTTTTCTTTCCGTTCCTCTTGGAGATGTATGGCTTGCTGTAAAATAAAATATGTCGCTGTCAACTTGAACAATATGTTCATGTTTGATATTGTTGTAAACTAGATGAAATTGTAATTTTATCTCTTAAGTTAATACTTCAATCATCTACTATTGCATTGATATATAAACTCATGCTTTACATTTCATAACCATTGTGATTAGATTGATGTCGTAATGTAACAATCATTTCGTATAGCTTATAAGATGACTACCTTGAATTATTGTATATAATATCTCAGAAAATAATTAACTTCTTAAATTTACAGAACCGCCATAAAAAGATGAAAGTCAAATTCTAAAATATGATATTGTAACAAACTATAGTAGGTTTCAATGAATCCCTAAGAATATATTACGATTTATTAGAAACAGTCGTGACCTAGATCCAAATTACTTTTCTATTGATTGAAAAACTATGTATTTCGAAACGAAAGGCTTTATTGTGAAGAACATTTTTATACCAGAAACATAGGATAAAATTGATTTGTTTTTATTTTTCACATATTCTTCAGTTTAGTTTTCAACTGAATGCACAAATATATTCAAATAAACGAGTTATTTTTCGATTGATTAATTATGTAATATAAGTTCTTATTTTTGTTTTTCATTTAGAGTAATATCAAAGAACGAAAAAAGGTGTTAGACATAAAATTTCGTATTTGAATACTAAATACGAAAAGAAATATTTAATATTTAAATTAATGTTAAGACGCTATTTCTCGATAAATCGTTTATGTTCAATAAATCTTTGTATACTTATCTTTGTAAGCGTATTATTCTATAATAAATCAATAAACGAAAAGAAATCATTAAATTTTTTAATAATTAATCAATCATCAGAAAAATCTGTATTTCAATCACGATTAAATCAACGATTATTTTATTTTGGTCAACAATTTCCTCATATTAATATCAGTAAACTTCTTCATATTCAAACAACTTCATCTCAAACATTGACATATTTCTGTTCGAAATATTGTGGTGGATGGGGCGATAGAATTCGTGGTATTACTTCAACATATATTCTTGCTGTTTTATTACAACGTCGTTTTGTTATTGATATGCAATATCCATGTAATTTAACACATTTTCTTCTACCAAATCTAGTCGATTGGATACCCAAGTATCATATATATGAACAGAAAAATTATTTAAAATTAGATCCAATGCATAAATATGGAATTGAACTTTATTCAAATATATCTTCCGGTAATCTAATGGAGATTTGGTCAAAATATGAAAATATTTATCTTACAGCAAATAGTGATTATATAACACCTGCTTTAAAGAATCCATTTTTTCAATTAATTAAATCACAAATAAATATTCAATCAAATGAATCAACACAAGAAATATTATTTCCATTAATATTTGAACTCCTGTTTGAACCAACATCAATTGTTATTAATCAATTAGATAAATTATTTTCGAAAAGTTCATTATCATATAATCAATCAATTATTTGTATGCATATTCGTATTGGACAAAATCCAACAGTACCGAAAGATGCAAAATTACCATTTCGAACATCAATCGTTCTAGATATGTTAAAATTTATTGATAAAAATCTAAATCAATCATATTCGTCTATATTTATTACAACGGATTCATATGAAGTTCAACAAAATATATATAAACATTATGGTAATGATCGTATGTTAAGTATACCTGGTCCAATAGTTCATATAGATAGATATAATTCAAAAAAAGAATCCTATGAAACACTCTACAATGGTTTTCTTAAAGTTATATTGGAATTTTATTTTCTAGGAGAATGTGATACACTTCTTAGATCTCGAAGTGGTTTTAGTGAATGGGCTAGTTATCGACGATTGAATAAATATTCTAATTTATATTTATATTGCCGTGGAATACATCAAATAACTGGTCCAAAATGGCGGCGACCGTATAATATCTGTTAATTTACTGTTTTGTTTTGTATATAGACAGCGGAGAATAACTCTTTTTTTATTAAAGAAAAAATATATCAATAAAAAAAAAAAGAATAAGAATTTGCTGGAATTTTAATATATGTATATTAAATATATAGTTGATTCAAAGTTATTTTTGTTTAAATTTTTCTGTACATAATGAAAATAATCAATAAATATTTGGATGCAATAATTTTATTTTTTTAAAAGAGCCAGAGCAGCAGCCGTAAGACCTAAAATAAACAAAATCAAGCATTGATTTCATGAAGATTATATGAAAAAACAATAAATAAGTAGAGGTTTAAGAGTGAAATGTGATAATAAACGGATAGTTTTTATGAATTATTCTCAAGAAAGAGCTTATGTGTGTAATTTTCAAACCTTACCGCCAACAAGTAGTAATCCTCCTCCTCCTATAGCAATATAGTAATGCTAAATTAAAACAGAAAGCTTTATCTTCTTACCTCCAACAAGTAATGCACCTGCACCTACAGCAATACCCATACCAACATCTAAAAATAATAATAAAAATGTCTTATGTTTATTCCAAAAAGAATCTTAACATACATCCTTCACGAGTCATTCGTCGTGTAACTTCCTCTTTAAGATTTTTTGCTTGATGATTACCAGGTTGTAAATGAAGAATTGCATCAAGAAAATTTAATGCTGTTTCATATTCATTCAATCGAGCATTACCTAAAATTGTAATTCATTATAGTTTGTTTTTGTTATATTAGAAAAGAAAAAGATTTTTACCAAGTGCTAAATAATATATATAATCACGTTTAGCATCATCACTCTTCGTTGAATCATAAAGTTCTCGAAGTAATGTTAAACCATGACGTACATCAGCTTTAGCTTTACTTCGTACAAGACAATAAGCAAATGAGAATTTATTTTCATCAGTAATTTGATTTGCTTCTTTAGCCTTTTCATAAACAACTCGATAACGTTGAATTTCTTCAGGTAAAACAGTTTCATCCAATATTTGTTGGCTTTCTTCCATAATTAGTCAATAAATAAAATAATTTCAAAAAATATAGTAATCTAGAAATATAAACACGATAAAAAGATACTGAGTACGACATAGAGAATGAGTCATTCGTATTATATCATGAAATGAATTACGTTCTATTATTGTACTTTATGTACCACCGAAGAAAAAAAAGAATACATTTTTTAGCAGGTATAAAGTAAAATCTGCTCGTTTAATAATCGAAAGGAAACTCGATGTTACAATTATACTGTTGTTGTTCTTAGCTATACAAGCGTCATTTCAATGAAGAAAGAAAGTTTAGAAGCAGATTGGTTTAGAACACAGAA
>CAJNOI010001935.1:0-11643 GCA_905250115.1 Adineta steineri | reverse complement strand
CCTCAAGATGGTAAATAGACGGTGAAGATTTTTGTTCCTCATGGTTATCCTTTGGTTAGTTCGTCCATCATTAGTCTGTATATTCCTTGCATACACAGAGATTCTCTGTAAGTGCAAACGAATTTAATAGTAGAAATTAATTAATAAAATTTAATTTAATTTAATTTAAGTCAAACAAAAAATACAATCAACTAATTAATCAAAAATATATTCGACTGTCTTGTTGTTTCAAACGAGTTTTTGTATTAGCGGAGATGTTGTTATTATTTTGGAGTTGTATATATTGTATTATCTATAAAAGAAAAGAAAAACCAAATATGAAAAGATATATGTAGAAAATTAAATTTCACTTTGTTGATTTTTAGTGCTTCCGCGAGGTGTTGCGCCCCACTATCACTAATTTGATTGTTTTGAAGACTAAGATTGGTGACCGTCTGTATGAGGAAAAGTAATGATGAGTATTAAAGTACATACAACTTAACCATCCCATAGTTTTCTTTATTGCTCATGATCTATGATCTGATAAAATAGAGCGTGCAATTCAAGACAATTGCATAACCATCCCATGCAATATCAATCTGATTTTGTCTAATTTTGACAATGTTAGAATCCTATTTCGATAACGGAGCCTTCTTGATATATCAACTCAAATGCGTCAAAATGACGCTTTTATAACCGAATACGTTTCAAACATTTTCAAATTTAAGAAAATTAAATTGGTTTTGAGTGAAATTTTTTGGCGATTACTTTGAAAGTTATGAAACTCGAAAATTACATGCTCATCCGTTTCAGACCACAGATGAAGAGGCAAAATACAACAAGAAGAACTCAGGTAGTAACAGCGAAGAAAAACTTTTAAAAGTTAAGTCTTTTCTTGAATTTCTTCAATAATATCTCTCTAATTGTATATCAAGATTTTTATACTTTAATGGGACAAACTTATACGTAATTTACCTTTTGCAAGCGTTCTATGAAGTAACAAAAACAATTTTGAGTGTGTGGCTGTGAGGGTCGAAGAAGAGTATGGAGGATACGAAGACAGTGCCTATACGACAAATACTACAGAATTTTCCTAGAATATCCTGTTTAAATTGCTATTAAGAGATCGCACACCGATTTCTGTGAGTTTTCCTATAAAAAGAATAGCTTTTTTTATACTATCATAACGAAAGGATTATTTCGATATTGATCTACTATATTAAATGTACCAGATAAAATTTTGAAAAATTACTTTTAAATTTTCATCGATTTCTAGTTGACTCTCAACAATAAAGTAGAAACACTTTACAATATGAGACAATATTCATATGACTGAAATTTAATGAAAATTCTTAATCGAGTTTATCCGATGAGTGAATGATATGCCAAAGCATTTTTTATAATAATTCTAATACCGATAAATACAAAATGCTACATTCTTCACTATAAATTTTCTTTATTTACTTCTATTTCTTATGAAGAAAAAGAAAGAATCACTACTGACATGAAGATATCACAAACAGGACTGCAATACTTAAATAAATTATTATATAAGATTATATGAATGAAGATTTACAGAAAATTTTCCATCTTCAACGTCTAAATTTACTTTTAATTTAAAATAAATTTGACAACAATTACTTTCACTTCGTTGATATTTCGAGAATTGATATTATAACTTTTAAGAGTTCAACAATAAGAAAAGACAATATATGAAGATAAACTGCTATAATTTATGGCATATAACTTCTTTTCATCTGATCTAGCGTAAACATCTGCTCTGTTCGATATAATCCGTATGCAACTTCTTACTCTTTTAACATTGTGTAATTTACATTTCTTCAGAATTTAAGATCAAAATTCTTCGAATCTTCTCAAATCTATCTTTTCATCTTATTCAAAATCTTAATTATTATTATAAAATACACTCATATGAACATAAAATGCGTGCGTCTCTTTTCATCTTCTGGTATCCCAAGTCATATTCACGTACATACTATAAAATCAATCAAATTTTAATTTATTTCATACAAACAAAATAATAATAATAAATCAATTAGAGAAATTAATTCGATTGTCTTGCTGTTTCAAACGAGCTTGCGTATTAGCGGAGAGGGCAGCCGGAAGGTATAATATCTGCAGTGTCTTCAAAAGAAAAGGAAAAGTAAATATGAGAAAAAAATATGTAAAGTAAATAAATTTCACTTTATTGATTTTTAGTGCTTCAGCGAGATGCTGCGCTCCACTCTCTCCGATATTGTTATTATAAAGACACAACGTAGTGATAGTCTGAGTGAAAAAACGACAATGAGTATAAGTGCTCATTTATTAAAATCATTCCATCTTTCTCTTCAACTCATTTTGGTTTATGATCTGATGGTAATGACCATGGAATTTTCGAATTTTGAGAAGCACGAAACCAAGCTGATTTTCTTATTTGAAAAATGTTTAAACACTATTTAGCGAAAGGAATGTTTTCAATAGATTAAATCAAATGCATCATAGACAGCGGTAGGTCAACAGATAACTGACAAACCGGTCATTCAACTGGGCAGTTAGTCAAGAAAGAAATGGAAGGAAAAAAACTAATAACTTGAAAAACTGAAATGGTCGCAACTAAGAAAGAGAGTTTGCAGATCTCCTCTTTTTTCTCATTCTTTATGAAAATTGTTCTATTTCAATATATGAAATAATATTAATAAAATAGATGATATCAATAATTTTTCTTTATAAGTGATGTGTGACAACAACTTTCATGAAAAATGATCGAATATCAAATCCACTCTATAATCTTAATGAAAATATCAATCATTATTCCAAAACATAAACATCTGAACTTGAAAATAATTGGCTGGGTACTTACATATTTCTATCCTATGGATTTACTCGAAACAAATAATACATTCGTACAATATCTACAATGCTGAAAAAATATAATCATGACAAATTGTCATCACAGATCTTTCAGTTACATATTCGAAAGATTTGATTGCAGATTATGAAAAACTTTATGAGTATGCATACGAGAGTGGAGAACTATACTTAGAAAAGCTACTAGAGAGGTTGCTTACTTTATTAATCTTTAATGCGTCCGCCAAATTTTGTGCCCCATTATCTCCTATTTGATTATTATAAATGTCCAGTCGCGTCAACGTCTATAATAGAGAAGACTATGAGAATTATATTCGGACGCTTTCTAAGGTTTTTCGACGGGCGATAATGTGCAGTCTGTTTCTATATATTAAGCTATTACTTTAATATTAGAAACAAAATAACGACTTACGGTATATTACATACAAAATTTGATCTCTTGCAACTATTGGACTATATGCTCTTTTACTCGAACTATTGACACCTTCTCTAATCATAAATTTTTTCAAAACCAATATTTAGTTGACACACTAAATAGTATAATTGGAAGTCTTATGAATATTTCTCTGTGAGATTTCATTCTATAAACTATCTTTATACTCTAGAATTTTCTTCATATTAATTAGACTTAGCAGAAAAAAACTATGAATTAGCTTGAGAATGAATGTGACTTATTCTTAATAGAACTCAGTTTCAGGACCTTAGTATATTTCCGAATTATTCTCATAAGCCTACAATTAGGAAAAATGATCAAATGCTCAATAATCAAAAACATCTGATTTATTGGCTCTCTTATTGTCAGGAATAAACTGTTCATTCCATAGTCCAGTTCAAAAATAATACTATAAACTTGACTATAGACAGACGTACTATGCTCGCGAGTTATTGTTAGTCGAAATCAAGACTACTCATTATTTTTAATTTCTTAGTCGAAACTGATACTTTTAAATTTGAAACGAACTGCCCTATTAAAAATACTGGAACTTCATTTGACAAGAGATGAGAAAAGATCTTGTCACTAAAAGGTCTACTATCGATGAAATATTCAGGATAAAAAGTTCGAAAAATTATCATTTTTACGTTTGCAATCGAAAAGTATTTATTTTTCTTTAACTTAAAGTTGAAATTTCATAAAAGTATAGCTTTTTCTAGACATCAGACTGAATTGTATAGGTTCTATATAATCATTTACTATTTCAATTCAGCGTGTTGTTTGCCATTTGATTAAAGCCTGTCGTAGAAAAATGTCAAGTTTCCTTTTATATATCATATATGATCATAATCAATTTTCAAAACATCGTTCAAAAATACTTTCACCTCAGCTTGACAAAAATTGTCAGCAACTTCTGCTTTACTTCCTTTAAAATATATTTGAAAAAGTAATACACTCTTGCGATATGTGTCACATCGACAAAAAGAAATCTTGACACGCCGTTCTGATAAATCTTTCTACTGTACGTTCGGAGGATTCTAGTATTGATAATCAACAATTTTGTATTAGTGTATAGGAGAGCATGAAGATCTGTACTTAAGATATCAACTAGAGAAGTTGCTTACTTTGTTATCTTTTAGTCCATCTGCAATATGTCTTGCCCCAATATCCCCAATTTGATTATTGTTAAGGTACAACTCCTTGAGTGACTATAATAGAGAGTTAAAGAAGACCATGAGAATTATACTCGAACACTTTCTAACGTTTCTCGATAGATAATAATATACATTCTATTGTTATGTATTAGGACACTTCTTTTATGCTAAAAACTGAGCAGCCGCTTTAGGCCACTAGACAGACAATCTGAATTCATGTAACCATCAGTTATATTCTCAGTAAGTAAGTAAATAAGATACTCATTATCTATATCTATTATATATGTGACATGATATGTTTCCTTTTTGTTTCTTTTTCTCGTTCATTGATATATTTCTCATTTGAATCGAAACTATATTATTACCAAATGGAAAAAATGAATGTGACATTGTCTTTGTTTTCCAATCATATCTTACTGTGTCAATGAAAATAAGCAAAGGTGTGACTATCATCTATCTTTCTCTCGCTTTTGTACAAATACTTTTGCTTTATCCTCGAATAAATCCATATTAATATCTTCCATGGCACTAAGATTTTCATTTGCTTTAGTTAGCAACAAGTTCTTTGTCCGTCAGCGACTTCGAAAGAAATATTGTTCTTGCAAAATAGACAATGAAATCGAAAACCGTTCTAGTATGTCTTGCTGAAACTTGAACGGATGTTTTATCTCTATTTTTCAGAATTGTTTTAAGATTTATATAATCGGCTTGAAAATAGTATTAATTCGTTCGAAAAAATACCGCGACTAATTTTCATAAAAATTCTGTTTTAAAACTTTAATATCTTTTCTATTTATTCTCAGTAATCGAAAAAGATTAATTTATTGATTTATTGACAATTCTAAAAGTAGATCGTACATATCATGGTCTAATTCAGAAATAGTAGCGCAAACTTGATCATAGACATATACACTATTCCTGTGATCTACTACCACTTAAAGTCACGATCAATTAGCACTCCATAGTTTTTGAGCCAAAAATTATATTTTTTCAGATTGCAACCAAAATATCGCATTACGAATATTTTCTCTTCTTCTGATTATGTCGAATGAATAATACTATTACTAAAAATACTTTTACTGGAGGAATATTTGCAACAAAAGGTTTAAATTACTCCCACTTTTTAACTTCAGCATTCAAAATATTTCTTAATTTTCAGTCGAAATTCACCGCAGTACAATTTCTTTGAGGGCAAGGATGTGGATGTGCGAATAGTTAAAGAGATTTCATCCACACTTACATCCGCAAAACACACTAAACTGAACGTGAAGATAGTGACTCAGAAACTGGGATTTTATAAATCCTCTTTTAACAATTAGTACCTTTGTACGAATCTTCGGTGATGAAGATATCAAATCTTGATAAGTTATTCTCTAAAATCGTTCTACTGTGGGCTCAAATTTGATTATCGATTACTAACAACTTTACACTAATGGATGGAACAGAGCAAAAATATGTGCTTATGAAAGCAGCTTACTTTATTAACTTTTAGCCCATCTGCTAAGTGTTGGGCTCCATTATCCCCTATTTGATTTTGATGTAAATATAGATGAGTTAATGTCTATAATAAAACGTAAAAAATAATGTAAATACGCACATAGATCGATGAGTTTAAATGGAAGACAACTCATATCAAGACACATGCACACTTCGAAACTTACGCATGCAGAACTAATTTTTAGTTTTCAATCTTGAGCCAACGCTCATAACAGCAATTCAAGCTATCGTATGGCGACAGACTGTGTGAAGAAAGTTCGTATGAAATAGTATCATATCTGAGGATTATACGCGAGTTATATTCGACAGAAATATCTAGTCGAAAAATATCATGTGGAACATATTGTCAATAGAACTTGAAAATAGTTGATAATAAACTTCAACTTCGCTTTCTCTATATCTTATTTGGTTGACTAGGATATTCTTGTCAATTGGTCAACTGTAACAGAATAAAATCTTTCTATGATAGTCTCGCATACGACTATTGATTATTAATAATATTATGGGTGTTTTTGTAACAAAGAGAATATGTGCACTACATCTATTAGCTAAAAGAATAACTTACATTATTCGTTTTCAGTGCATCAGCCAACTGTTGTGCTCCATGATCTCCAATTTTATTAGTGTGAAGATTCAGGTACGTGAGCGCCTATGATGAAAAGTTAAATCGTATTTTGAAAGCTGAATATTAAGATTCTCTAGTATCATTCTATATGTGTCAACGCTTAAGCTATCGCTATGTGTTACACTGCTTCTGTGATGCTCTAAAGAGAAGTGAAACTTAACAGACTTCTTGGAAAGGGTTTAGTCAAAACATAATCAATTATTATGCTCTCTAGCATTTATTGGCCGTGACTTTCCTGACTATAGGTGAAGCCACGAGAAACTGATCGAATATTAAAACAAATCGTGAAATACGATGGTTAATAACATTTCACTATAAAACTTAATCCTTATTATCTCTCTCAATGTTTAAAATAACTCAAACAGTTGCTAATATTCAAATGGAAATTGTTAACATGCAATTGAATAACGAAAAATGTACTAGTTGATCAAGATTGATATTACATATAATTTACTTGCTGTTATCTTGCTTATGAAATATTGTACGAACTCTAGCATCAAGAATTTAGCGCTTCAATTTTGGTTAAAAATCAATTATGATTTTTTTAAAGAAAAATATTCCTCAAGATTATGTACAATACAAAAAGGACAAAAACGCTACAGGGTTTTATCTTGTAATTATATTTTTTTAAAATATAATATTCAGAATTGAATCGCTAATGTTCAATGTTTATAAAGTACTGAATAAATGATACAATTACAGCTTGAAATATTTGTTTGAATGAATTATGCTTAACTTATGTCGTTCAAACACATTCTTAATACTCCTTTTAATAAGAATAACAATTAATAACCGTTATATGTTATGAAAAATCATAATACAAGTAGGAGTCCTTCAAATAGATTACGTTGGAAATTGTTTTCTATCAAATAACTTCGTTTATGGATATGCTTATATCAGAAGCCAACAGGGCATTAATCAAGAGATGTGAGCCTATTGTGCTTAACCAGAATATCTTATTTTTCACATTTCTAATTAACTTTTTCTTTATTGTTTTGAACCAGTATCCCTAATTATTCAAATATGTTGTGTCACAAGACGAAACAGTATATTTCGGATGTGATTCTTCATTATCTCTTATAGGGCATTACGCATATTTGAAAGAATTCATGATCAAAATAAAATGTATGATTCCAAATCTGGAGTTGAACTTGAAATACATTTATCACGATCAGCAGTTTTGCGTCTTATAGATCATCTATTAATAAGCTGCACACTCGGATCGGTTTCTCAGTTTTGGTGACATGAGCGTCGTCATAAATAACGTTAATAGTGTTTCTACGATAGTCTCAGATTCAAGTTTTGATTTTGAACAATTTTATAGGAGTACATAAGATAGAGTGAAGATTTAAGTTTCTAAAAGCAGCTTACTTTATTGACTTTTAATCCATCTGCTAGATGCTGTGCTCCATTATCCCCGATTTGATTTTGATATAAATGCAAATGGGTTAATGCCTATATTAAAAAGATTATAAGAATTATGTTTCAGTGCTGTTCGTCGTCTTTAGCTATGCAATAAGGCAGAGTCGACTGCTAGTACGAGATACTTTAGTTTGCATTAAATGAGAAGCAATAATTTTAAATATTATACTAGAGAGGAACGTTCTGTTACTAGTTAGCAGAGAGTTTTTTGATCACAGATGGTCTTGGAATAAAATATTATTTAAATAAAATGAACTGCGAAATCAAAACAATTCCTAAAACTTTTTCTCGTTATCTCAAGATAAGTCTATATCCTAAAAATTCCTATAGATTGATGTGATAGACTACAAATAAAAGCACTTGTTTTTGAAGAATCGTCGTGACTTATTATTAATAGCTCTATTCAAAATCTTAACTTCGCTCTTAGCTATTCTCATTATTTCTGCCTAAAACCTGACAACATATGAAATAAGTAGAATATATGCAACTTGTACACAAGCTCCGCGATAGAAATATATATAATTTACTATCTAAAAAAGACGCGTAATTATCATAAGTATATTTAAGACTATTTATTAATGCCACATTACATGATCATTTATATATAAATGCGAGCAGTTCTTTGAATCAAAAATACTTTTCAAAAATATATTTCTTTAGAGAGAGGTATTCTTATTTTGAAGATGAAGTCATATGCTTACGAAGTGTTTCAGATCTGAATTAATCGGTTCGTATGAAACAGTATATCGTATATGAATATTTCATGTTACATTCATTTCATACAAATTTACGATCAAAGAATATTACGTTCAATTAAATTTACTTTGCGATATTATTCAAAGTTTAAAATCTTATTCTAAAAATACGCTCAACCAAACTTGAAAGTAGTTTGACGAGAAATTTTAATTTTTTCGCTCAGATTCTATTTGAACAAGTAGAGTACTGTTACTAAGTATCCAGTTGTGACAACACGATATCTTAACAACGTGACCTCAAAAACCTTTTTAAGATAGATCTGGACTTGACTGTTGATTATCAATAACTTGGTGTGAATTTTTATCAGAAATTAAGTATCTGTAATAGATACGTTAACTAGAAAAATAGTTTACTTTATTGACTTTAAGAGCATCGGCTAGTTGTTGCGCCCCATTGTCCGTGATTTTATTCTCATTAAGAGCCAGCTGAGTGAGTACCTGTGTATAAAAGTAAAGATTTTAATGAAACTGAAAAACTAATTAAAACTATCTTGGAAATAGTAAACGACAAAATACACAGTTGAAAAAAACGCGAAAATAACCGAAATTGCAATAGAATTGGTACAAGAAGATTTTTTCAGATATTCTAACTGTCTCTTCACTTTTCGGATGATATGTTCATTGAATGTACATCTAATATATTATATTTTAACGATCGATATTAATTAAATAACGAAGAATTTGCCTTCATTTTTTTCCGATATCAAAGTCGTTCTGAAATAGTATTTGAGATCAACATTATTGCCAATGAAATACTTTCTCTGGATTACTCTTAATTAATTCAGGATTTGTTTTTGGATGATAGTTTAAGTGTTACTTTCTAAATGCATACATTTAATATTCGTCTATCTTTCACTCCGATCTAGATACAGAATAATAAAAATGAGATGAAATTTATGAAAAAACCTGTAAGTTGTTACAATATGTATTTATAATATAAAATAATATGTAAAGAGTAGAAAAAAAACGAAACGTAAGATTGATATAATAAAGTCTTAATTTATTTGTTTCTGTACTTTTTTTTTCTTTCAAATCTCAATATTTTTATATGTCCTAAGTATAACAGATACAACAGCTGAAAAATTCGCTTACTTTGTTAGTTTTTAGGGCATCTGCAAAATGTTGTGCCCCATTATCACTGATCTGATTCGTACCAAGATACAGTTGAGTAAGAATCTATTTGAGAAAGTGAATATAAAATCAAAGGTCAGAAATTAATTAAAATTATATCTCTTAATTCTCCTAATTCGACTAATAATAAATATATGTGGTTACAAATAAATCAATACACGGGAAAAGATAATAACAACAAAACGCCATTGAATGCTATCTTGAACGTGCGAGTGTGTGGTTGAAGTGCAGATGAAAACTACACCTTCAAGTTTCGGAAATGATAGAATTTTGAACAGCGTCAAAAAATGTAAACTCACTTAACTTTTCATCTACATAAAATTGCATTCAAAAGTGACAATGAATGCAATATGTACTTAAACAGACTACTATAATGACCACAGAAAAAAATATCTCAACAACGACTTCCATGACTTATTTTTAATCGACTGTGAAATCTCATTGTTGTTTACAGCGATACTGAATAAAACAACGCTCGAGCGAATCTTTGAATATCTGAATCAGTGACTGATGAAAAACACTTTTGTAGTAGCTCATTTACATAAGAGATATCAGAGAGAAAAGTAGCTTACTTGGTTGACTTTTAACGCATCACCCAAATGTCGTGCTCCTTCATCTCCAATTTGATTCTGTTGCAATTGCAGTAAGGTTAGTGTCTATAGAAGAGTCAAAATGATTATTACGATTATTACCTCGTACTTTCTAACGACTATCAACAAGGAAGAACGCACAATATATCACTATTTATGTTACTCGACGCCCTCGTTAATATCGAATATGAGAGAACAATTTGACTTCATACAGTCGTCAAGTTATGTGTCCTTGGACTGCTGATGATTTCGAAGGAAATACTTCACTAATAGCACTAACTCTAAAGATAGACATGCTAGTTCTATTCTACTGTGGAAGTTGAATGAATACGCTTACTCTATACCTTAGAAAGTTCTCCAGATTGATGAGACTAGATAGACAAAAAAACAATTTCCTTCAGAAACTAGTGTGGTCGATTCTTGACAAAACTCTATATCGAGATTCTAATATTGTTTCTAAATATTTTCACAGATTTTCATTCAAAAATCCGAGTAAATATTAAATAAACTGAATACATGAGACTTATTAAGTTCCTAGATGCTCGAAATGAATTACATGATTGTCAACATTCAATAGAACGCTAATAACATAAACTTGCTTAGAGAAACAAGTATTTCTATATAGTGCAGATATTTACATATGAGTTATTGAACATTTCTTTTAATATAACATTAAACTATGATTAGTATCTACATTGCAATACTTCGGTGTTTTTACGGATACATTGAAATTTGAATAAAAGAATATATTTAGAGACAATTAAAATCAGAGATACCAGGAAATTTTCAATCTTTCCGCTTATAATTTCTACTAAATTCTTAATAAACAAAAGAATTTTATGATACTTGAATATTTTATGCTATAATAATGCTAACTGAAATAGGAATCTAATTCATTAAAGAATAGGTTTGCGAATAATGTATATGATACTTTAACGTTGCATAGGATTAGAAAATATGATTTAATAATATAAATACAGCTTCAAATTCTTCTCAAAATTTTGAATCATCTGATTCATACACGTATTCAAATACGTTTCATAATGAGGTTAACAGTTGATAGCCTATAAATTTATGACGGCATGCACTTGTCTTCATCTAATTTCTCCTATGTCAATATAATATAACCGAATGTATTCACAAAAGCTCTCGTTTCTTTTATTTTTTCGCATTTGGGTGTGGGTGT
>CAJNOI010001934.1:0-11667 GCA_905250115.1 Adineta steineri | reverse complement strand
AAAAAAGCGCTCTCCAAGAAGAACAAACAATTTCTTTACTTTTTTTTACCAAGTGATTCGAGAGAAACAGAATTTAGTGGTGTACACCATTGATAGAAACAAAAATTTGTCCACGTGCGTGTAATGTGAAGTTTACAGTACTGCATAAAAACAATAAAGAACACCCATGTAGATTATAGTGTAGTGCGATAAATTTCAGCCGCCTGAAGGTGGGTGTGGGTGTAGACGTAACTGAGTGTCAACATGGGTGAGAGTAAATAAAAGATACCTACGCACACCCACTCCGCCCTCAATAGATATAATATCGCTTCAAAAAAATGAATTGTGAGACTATTCTTAGTTTTGATTAGTCTTTGAAATAGTGTATTCTTCAAATCTCATTGAATTTGTGCGTTTATATACAGAACTAAAGAGTATTTTATTTCTAGTGAGGACTGGAATCTTAAAAATTTATTTTAGCAAAAAAACAATGAAAATTAAAACGGATTATACAACATAATCATTCTAATAAAAAAAATGTTCTATTGAAAATGTTTCTTAATTGTTTATAAACGTCCAAGTGCTATATCTCTACCAATACCCTGATTAATGAGTGAAGTAAATTCTTCTAAATTAAGTTTATAATCACAATTTTTATTAGCTTTTTGAATATGATGAAGAAGCATATAAGGACTAGCATTAGGCATAATAACAGGCATAAATATAGCTAATTCACCAAGATCAATTGTTCCTGAATGATCAGTATCTAATAAACCAAATGCTGCAGGTATATCTTCTGATGCAAATTTTCCCATCATAAATGGTCTTAAAACTTTAGCAAAATTATCAAATGATAATGTTGATTTATTCATTGATGTTGCTAATCGTTCGTAATCTGGTCGCTTAACTGTTATTTGATAATTTCGTTGATCACCATTCTCACGAGTTTCTGTATATATATAATCAACTTCTACAAGTCGATCACCTTGTCGAACCACAGTTTCATCCACACGTACATCAATTCCGTTACTCATCTTGAATTAAATTGTTAAATATCGGCTAGTACTTATTTGAGCAATAAAAATACCTGAATGAACAATAATTAAAATATGAATTAGTAATAACCTTCGAATAGTTTTAAAGGGTGTGGGTGTGGATACTGTATTCACCTAGCATCCACACCCTCAATCAATTATTAACAGAGAATTCGGTCTAATTGATCGCTAATGAATGTATCATTCTCTCTTATATACGTATATACACATAAACAGGAAGAGAAAATTCAAAGACAAAGGGAGGAACCCAAGGAGAAAGAAAAGTACTTGAACGAGTCAACTTTTAGAAATATCTCAGATGAAAAGGAAAAAAACAATATATATGCAGAGATCCTGGATATACCATCTATACGATACAATCAAAAGGAACAGAATAAAATATCCAACATAGACGAATGTTACTGTAACATGTGGATTTATATTGCTTCCTATACATACGATTTATTGTTAATTTAAATAAATTATTGCTCATTGAATATAGTTATTGCACATTCAGTATTATTATTGCTCACTTAGTATTATTTTATTCATCATGTTGATATAAGTCTTAAATATCTTACTTTTTATTTTGTATTGGATCAATTGAAATCGAAATGAAATGAAATTCACTGAAAATTCTTTTGCGTATTTATACAATGCGCAATAATAAAAAAGGAAAAAACATTTTGAAATATTTTTGATTCTTTACTTGTTTATAGTGGCGTAATCAAGGGCGGGCTAGGTTAGGCGCCGCCTAAATACCGGTCATTTTTGAAAAATTGACTTTTTTTATTTATGTGCGATTACTGATCGTCACTATCTTTTATAAAGGCGTCCATACCCTAAGCGTAATATGTATATTCAGTTTATTAAATAAAAGAAACTTTAAAATTGTTCGATGATGGTGTGTATGGATCTGAATGGGTTGCTTCCCATGCAGAGAAACATCGAAAAATAACGCGTCAAAATATGCGCTTTTTATGATTTTATTTTTCTTAAAATTTTAACGCTTTATAGCGAGTTATTTTTCGATGTTGGTCTACCTGGCTTACTGCTCTTTTTATCACTAAAAACAATCTAAAATAACAAATTAAATTTGATTAAATATAAATATTCCTACTGATCCATTTATAAATACAAAAGGCTTTTATCTATTCACACCCACGTAATAGACAAATAAAGGGTCTAAAAATAAATTCGAATGGAAGCAAAGGTTATATTACACGATATAGGAGAGAAGCATATAATGATGTGACAAAAAGGCAAACTAATAATACGCTTTCAAAATATAGTTACAAGAAGAAAAGGATTAAAAATAAATAATAAAGGACATTGCGAACATTTCATACAAGGATGGATTGTTACAATTATCTTACCCAAAGTCAACTAATGAGACGCGAATTGATAAAAGATATAATAACAGATGAAAAAAGAATTTTTAGCAATCTAACATTAGATACTTTCACTCGTTCTCTCTCTACTTCGAGCAGCATCTATTAAAAAATCTTGAAGTTTTTTTTACGATTATAATGATAGCAAAGTATCAGATTTCTTTTGTACTTAATCTTTTTATTGTCTCAGCGTAATGAAAAAATATTCAATTTTCTGTGATTTAGCAAAATATTGTTTTGAAAGATATCATATATATATTGAATTAATGTCTCTATTATATATATTCTTAACTTTGTATTCTAACTTTTATGGTAACAATTAATATTTTCTGAAGCAAAATTTATTTTAGATGAATAAATCTATTTCTATGATATTAGTATTATTTATTCTGAAAGTCTTTCTCATTTCACAATGTTCAATGCAAACACATAATGTGTATAAAGCTTTTGGTCAACAAGATGAAGCAGAATATATTGATGATTTTAGTACTCTTATAAAAGATTCTTATTCAGCACCACTACCTCAAGATTTAGCAGCTACATGTAAGAATCAAAATCAAGTGACAGTATCAACATCTAAATCAATAACAAGTTCAATTTTATCATCTGATTTACAAATATTTTGTGGTACTGATACTATATGTATCATACCAACTGGTTTTACAGTTACAATGAATAGCAATTTAAATGTTGCAGCGCTGATTGTAAGTGGTTCGTTAATTTGGAATGACGCTAGTCAATCTTCAAATAATCAATGGTTGTGTGCTGGTTATATTGCTGTAAGTTATTTTTACTTTCGAAATTTAATCAGAAATTGAAAAATTAAATATTTATTTCTGTAGGTTGATGGAGGTCAATTGGATATGAATTTAAGTAGTAAACAAGGTTATATTTACATTAAAAATAATGGTCTCAAACATCCAGCAATTTATACTCGTGCATTTGCTGCCTTGAATACCGGTAAAATATATGTTAGTGGTCGATCTCTTGCTAGAACATGGTCTTTACTAGCTAATAAAGCGACATATGGTATGAATTCAATTAGTCTCTTACACAAACCTAAGGATATGGTTAGTATGTCATATTTCTTTCTATTACAAAACGTTTAGTATACTTTAGGGTTGGAGAGTGGGTGATAGAATTGTTATAGCTCCGACTGCAACAAGTTCAAGTGGAAATGCTGAAGATTATACAATTGGAGGATTCGAAGATAATAATACTATTTATTTGCTTAATAAAGATGGAACTTCTACTGGTTCTATCTCATCATATTTTAGATCACAAACTGTATTTACAGGTGCAAATATGTCTGCTCTTATGCAAGCTGAAGTCATCAATCTTGCTCGTAATATTATCATTACTGGAGATGATTTTCAACATGTTAATTGTGTAAATGATGTAGCTAATGGTAGACCACCTGATCATATTCAAGCCGATCATTGTTCATGTTGGAGCAGTATTCAACGAACTAAATGTACACTTGGATTACATACAGCTGCAGTTGGACCTGGATCTGTTCTATCTTTACAATATACAAGAATTGAAAAATGTGGTCAACGTGGTATTTTAGGAAAATACTGTGTACATTTACATTTAGTTCGAAAATGCCCGGATTGTAAAATTATTGGTAATGCTTTTGAATATGGTCATCAACGAGGTACAGCAATTCATGGAACACATTTAACAACTGTAGAGAATAATGTTTACAATGATATTCGTGGTGCAACAATATATATTGAAGATGGAAATGAAATGTATAATAGAATATTTCATAATGTTGCAATATGTCCTTGGGCAAAATCTGGAGAAAAAAGAGGATGTACTATACCAGGTGAGTTTAAAAAAATGATCTAAATTTTTATTGTTTAAATTTTTAAAAGGTACCGACAATGGTCAAGCGGATGGGACATTAAATCAAGCTGGTTTATGGGGTTTGAGTTTTACTAATTATGCTATTGGAAATCGTTTTGCTAATAATTATAATGGTATGTTGTATCAAGAACAAGGATTTGGTCGTGGTCGGGGTCATGTCAATGGTTTAGAATGTCCTAGTTTTCAACAAATTGGAAGATTAGAAGGAAATACTTTTCATGGCTGTGGACGATTCGGTACATATGTACTTGCAACTGTATTTCCAAAAAGAACTGATAGATCAATTGATAAAAATGGTCTACCAACTTTAACGACATGTCAAGAATGGACGGCAAATGGTGAAGATAATGGATTACCATCAACATTTATGCATAATATAGATTATGATAATATATTTGTTGGTCAATATGGTGCCGGTGATTTACAATATCGATATCATACAAGTATTAATAATAATAATTTAATTTATTGGAAAGAAACAAAAAATTTTCAAGATGGTTGCTCGGCTCATATTGCTGATTCATTTTATGATTCAGGTAATTTAGCGTTACCTGGTGGTCATGGAGCGTTTATTTTGGAAAATATGATTTTCAATAATCGTGTTCATTTTGAATCAAGTCATCATTGTCGTGTTGGAGTAACTGGCGGTAACTCATATTTTTTTATTTATCTTTGTTATTTATTTTGTAATTTAAAGTACTTTGTATGCCAACGTATGTGTTTGTTAATATGAAATGGACAGGTGTTGTACCGGATGATTCATCACTTTTAAAGTGGGGACCAAACAATGGAGCTATGTTTACACTTGGGCCTGATGATGAACAAAATTTGAATGGAAATAAATTATTTCCAGCTGGATTTAATTCGATAGTTAATCCATTTTGGTAGAACTTTTTCTTTCAGAGAACTTTTTTTATTTATTTAATTCTTGTTGAAGGTCTTATCTTTTAGCGTTGGATAATGGTACATCTTGTTTTAGTTCTAATGATGTTGCTACTCTTTTAGGTCAAGATTCGTCTAGCTTTGCAAAAAAATATAACGGTGGTATGTTGATAAAATAAAAATATTTAAATTTTTTTGTTTGTTTATCGAATTCTAATTTTAGGAGCTATTTTTTGTAAGAGACCTGTTCGTCGACTTGAGGTACGATCAATTTTTGAAAAGTTTATTTTTATATTGTCTTGACATGTTTTAGATATTCTCATATAATCAAAATTCTGGAAACCATGAAAATATGCAATTAGAACTTTGGCAATTTGGTAATCGTATAAGTTCAGTAACTTTGAATTTTTTTCAAATTGGAGACAAGAAACAAGGTTATAGTGCTACTGTTATTCCTGGTTTGGATCATCAATATCGATTGTCAATGACTGATGGAGGTAATGTATCTCCTGATTGGATTATTGAATTTTCTGACCCAATTTTTGGAAATCGATGGAAGAGAGATGAGATTGATCTTGTTGTTGCTGGTAGAAACTGCCCATATCCAGTTCATTCTCAGCATGATCGAAGGTAATTTTTTTTTCCAGTAAACTATTTATTTTAAATATTCTTCTCTTAAGATATATTTGGTCTGGAAATAATTATCTTAAAGTTAAAGGAAGAGGGGCTTGTACATCTTTCCCTGATATGTCACCTGTTAACTGTAAATCGCAACCAAAATTAACTAATGTTGAACATTGTCCTGATCAATGTCCAACTGGTTGTAGAAATGGATATTGTGATTGTGCAACAGGAGAATGTTTGTGCAATCCTGGATTTTCTGGTGTAAATTGTAGTATTGATACGTGTGGTGCTGCTGGATGCGTCAATGGTAATTGTGCTGCTCAATATCTTGGACGAGATTTACCTGTTACAAATAAACCATGTGTTTGTATCGACGGTTGGTATGGTGATAGATGTGATACAACAACGCCGCCACTTCCAGTTTCAGATCCAGCACCCATGTGCTTTAATGGATGTTATTATTATACAGATACTAGTATTGGTGGTGGACAAATTCAGACTATTCAAACATCAGATCCAACAGCTTGCTGTGCTGCTTGCAATCGGAATGCAGCTTGTAATGCATGGGTTTTTTCGGCTTATCAATGCTATTTAAAAACAGGAATACAACTAATTCAGAAAACTGGAGTTACATCAGGAATTAAATGTTTAACTGGAACAAATTCTAGTACAATCGCACCTGCAACAGTAGCATCTTCTACTACAGTAGCACCTTCTACAGTCAGACCATCTGTAACAACCAACTGTGATGGTAAATGCAAAGGTAAATATCCATATGGTTGTAATGCTAGTCTTCAAACTGGTTATTGTAATGCAGGAGGCGGATGTACTTATTCTATTAACACTAATCCAAGCTGGTGTTGTTTCAAAGGTTGTTGATTCAAAAGAACAGTAAAAGACACTCTTAATTTTATTTTAAAACGTTTTAGTTTTTCCTTGAAATAAATAAATAAAAACTAACAAAATTAACTCTAAATATTAATAAATGGCTTAGGCAAGTGTTTCAAAGTATGATTTGATTTCATTATTTTTATAGTTGCTATCTCTAAAACTTATTGTTTTTCTTCGCTTCTCTAAAATGTATATGCCAATTTAATGACGATAAGTTTGAGGGTGAGGGTGTGGGTGTTATGCTTTTTTTCTCGTTCATATTTACACTCTAGAAATGACCCAGTACTTTTTCATACTACGATCACAATGTTGTTAATTCAAGTAGTATCAAATCTATATATATATAACATCATTTTAGGATGCTGTTTTGTTGTTGAAATATCTTTTGCTTTGATTGACTGCGACGGTAACAATTAATCATCTTAGATATAATAATAATATTCTTAATAAAACTATTACTATGGTTCGATTCATAGATTTTTTCGAGAATTTCTGATTATACGAAGCACATCCAGATGATTCACCTCGAAGGTGAATGAGAATATAGAACGAGTGACAATATCAAACTGATCTATAAACTAAATTTCATAACTGTATTCGAACGTCTCATATATCCTTAAGAGTATACTTTTATAACGTTTATCAACTAAATAGTTCTATCAATTATTAAATAAATAACATAATAACTTCTTGAATGTTCACATTTTTTGAACGCGAGTTATAATGTTCTTCATAAAACTTAAAATCCTTCTTTGAATATATTATGATTTAGTAAGAGACGATAAAAACGCGAGTATTTATTTGGTGAATAAAGTATGAGAAGAATATTAGATTACAAAACTAATTTAGTACAGACATACAACAAATAAGTTTTCAAGAAAAGGAATAGTTCAGTTATGTGTTTACATAATTAGTTTATATCTCTAGTTTGTGTAAAAGGGTTAACCATCGACACATTCATTTGTTGTCTTATATGACGACGATATAAATTTTTTAAACCATCAAAAAGTGTTTTTCTAAATACACGAGATGTTAAGATTGAAATATAAAATGCTTTAACATTATTCAAGTAATAAAAATTATTACTAAGATTAAAAACAAACAAAACAATCGAGAATTCTACAAAAGTTCTCGGATAACTCAGAGTAAATGTAAAATACATATACGTTATAACCCATTGCATAGAAATGAAGCTTGTTACTAAAATTTGTGCAAATATAGTTACAATAAATTGATTTCGAAGATTTCGTCCATTTGTTTGAGCTGTGTCACCCTAAAATAGAACAGAATTACATTTATGAGAAATAACCAGAGTTCAGCTACTTACAACTCGTCCACGACTTCGAAGAACATTTCGATAAGTAAGTAAAACAAATGTTATCATTGTTATTGGTTGAAGTAAACCGCTAAAAATAATATATGCTATACCTGTTAACGTTGGATTTGTCGATGCGCAACCAATTATAGGTACAAGACCATGATGAAGAGGAGCATACAATGTAAAAAGACCACTTGTGAGAACAGTAAGACTAATCATCCATGGTACTTTTCGAAGTTGAGTGATTCGACGAACGGATGATGTATGATCACACGTTATGGCAAATCGATCAATAATAGCCATACATAAAAAGCTTATTGATAAATATGGAAGAAATCCCAAGAGAAAGATACTGAATTTACAAAGACCAGATACCGTAAACCATGGTAAAGTAATTCCATATTTACCTGAAAAATAATTTGGAAATGAATTAATACAGAGATTAATAATATCAATGAATGAACCACAAAGTGAATAAATACAACAAGTATTTGAACAAAGTTGAGGTTGAAGATATGTAAAAACATTTCCAATAAATCCAATAAGACCAAAGATTAAAAAGGTCAATGGTAAATAAATAAGAATATTTTGTGAAACAAAATTAAGATCATCAATAAGTGATTTTGATGTTTGTATAAGATCGACTGTAGTTGTAGTGTTATTGTTAATCATTTTAGAAACTTGTTCAGTATAAATCAGTATATGAAATGAAGAATGAATGTATGTATGTGGAATTACTTTCTTTTTTTCTATAAGCATAAACTGAGTGAAAAGCGGGTATATATATTTGATGATCTACACTTATAATTAGTGTCTTTTTATAGAAAGTTCTCGGTAGGTCATGTGAGAATGACTTTTTTTACAAAGAGTATATACATCCTCTGTTATTTTGAAAGAAATTGAAAAGATAAAAATTTTCTTTTTAATTATTAAGAAGGAAATGACAACGTTAGTGAACACTGTCGAATGCCTTAAATAATTTTGACCTTTCTTTTTGCTTGTATAATTGTTTTGACATTAAGAATCACTATTTATCACCAAACTACATTCTATTGAATTTATTAGATTATTTTCTACAAATTTCAAACTAAAGTTCTAATTATATGAAGTAGAGTGAATAAAGCAAAGTGTATGCAAATGAAACTAAATCTTGACCATATTTCTGCATTCATAAACAATATTTTTAAAAGTATTTTATTAAAGATTAGTTATGATACAAAAAAGAATTGCGTCGTTTTTTTCTATTGCTAATTCGTGCGTTTTTTTACAGAGATATTCTACGCGATAGAACTCTGCATATTCTTCTTTTAAGTATTTCAGTAAACTGGATATTTCTAACAAAAATTTGAACTCAGAAACTAAACATGAAAGAAATTATTGTTTTAACATTATTTATCTAGATACTTCAAATAGCGTTCACATCTCAAATTCTCATTAATAATAATAAAATTCATTTAGGCGGAAACTTAATGACGTCAAAATCTTTTTCGACTAATATTGAACATTGTTTATTCTAATAACTATTGGATAAAATAATATCGATATATTATAAAAACATTTGGGATATTGTGAGATGCTTTGATAAAAAAAATAATTTATGAGCATCAATAAACTATTTAAACAATGATATAACTCATAGTTAAAATCAAAGTGAATTTGTAAAAGTCATATAAGAACTAGAAGAGAAACTTTATTAGATTTAGAATTATAATTTTAATGATGTGTTTTTCAGTGAAAATAGTAATAACACAGAAGATAAATACAATACATCAAATAAAATTGAGCTTTGAAACATAAATTTTCAGTAGGGCGAATACAGTAATTAAAAATGTATTTATCAGAATTATAATTATCGTATTAATCAAGGCTTTATAGAATTAAGGAATATATTTTTAGTCTTGTGGTATCTATGAGCTGTAAATTCAAATTAGCTAACTTGTTTGAATCGAGAAAAGAACATTTTTATAAGACGAAACTTAATTTAGTTTAAGTCGTTAGTATTGTTTGATAACGAAGAGAAATAATAATTAAAGATATTCTGGTATAATATGAAAATCTAAAGTGTCATTATTAGAAAGCGTTGTGATGAAATAGTTGTGGTTCGTTGTAAAAATCTTCTACTCTCTATCTCGTAGAGATGAGCCCAGTAAGAGTAAATTGTTTGCTTGCTTGTGCATCCTCACTTCACTTATTGAACTAAAAATAAAACACATTGGAGAAGTATTATTTTCCATAAAGCTTAACCACAGGTAATTCGATAGTGAGAAGTTCGAATCTATGAGGTTGCGATTTTTACCAGTTTTTTTTGGCAATCGAGCTTTTTACGGAAATAATTTTTTTTTATTAAGTTTGACCAATGCTAAATGAGATCGACGAACTCAATTCTGAAGTCGATTTTTTAAAATTGCTTGGATAAATAGTTTGCTGGTAGTGAAGACACACCATTCGTACGAGAAAGAGCTGAGCGGGTCTCCCGTCGACCGTTACTTCTCTACTACATGTATGTCAATTTTGACGTCAACAAGATGTTAAGAAATATAATTAACTTTGGGCTTTATAAATATTAGATTCTATTCAGCGAACAGGAGGGTTTGATTTGCATTTGAATATTTTGATATAGTTTTATATATCAACGTGACTACTGCAATCAAGATGATTCAAATGAATTACTTTTGTATTTCCATGCATTATTAACTATGCAAATAACAATGTTCATTGTGTCTTTGTTTTACTTCGCTATGGATTATAATGATTATAAGCTTAACACTATATCAAAAGAGAAATGAGATCCTGACGACTTTGATGGATCCTAGGACTCATGAATTTGTAGAGGATTCGCTTTCTTCCCTTGCAATATGTATGTGGTACAAGGTGAGAAACGAGAGAACCAGCATTATAATAATACTCATTGATTTCATCGAAAGTCTTATAATGATTGTAAAGTTGATCATGTCATGGCTTGCTATAATCTATTATTGATGAGAAGACAAAATTTATCTATAATGTACTATAATGATATTGAATGTAGTTGATAATTAAACTATACATATGAGAAAGAAAACAATGAATACTCACGAAGGTGATCAACTTCTGTCAATCATTATCATTAGCAATCTTATCCGTAGATATTTAATTAAGTTATATGAATGTTTAATCTACCGAATTGACTGTTTATGGGTGAAATAGTAGCAGCTCACTTACAAGCTGAATCGAATTAAATATCAACTTTATTTGTATCTATCATTAATAATAATAAAATAATCAGAGAAAAATATTCACTTATCTTTTTATCTAATACTATTTTCTCAAGAATCCCTATCAATGACTGAATGATGTTCTTTAATATGTTCGCTTTTAGCCAGTTGTATATAACAATGAACAAGAAACACCACGGATTGAAAAAAATAAATAAGAATGGTTTCTCTTTTAATAAATTCAGTTTGTGTTTAAAAGACAAATATCATATAAATGATGGAAATTATTCAAAGGTAGTGGAACGTATCGACATTCCTACCGATACCCATTCTTCCTTGATGGTTGATTCGATTCTTCTAAATACAATAAAAATTATGTTTCAAAGCTTTTTAATAAGCGAAAATATACAGAATGTTTAGAACAAAAGCATGCAGGTTAGATATGTTATTAATTATGTCAAAATATAGTATAAGTCGTTAAA
>CAJNOI010001933.1:0-11670 GCA_905250115.1 Adineta steineri | reverse complement strand
TGGTTTGTCTTTTGAATCTAATTCC
Organism: Adineta steineri; assembly: GCA_905250115.1. Lineage (NCBI taxonomy): Eukaryota > Metazoa > Rotifera > Eurotatoria > Adinetida > Adinetidae > Adineta > Adineta steineri. The sequence continues at coordinate 11,645 of CAJNOI010001933.1, read as the reverse complement.
GTGACATATATAGTATCGAATAATTATCGTTTTAGGGGAACAAGTCTTCATTGTGATATACCAATTTGGACTGCTCAAGCCATCATTGAATATGCTGCAAGAACAGAAGAAGTTATAAACATTATCTCTTGATATTTTTTTATTCTTTTCTATTCTAATACACAGATTGATTTTATCTATTATACTGGTGATACACCACCTCATAATGTATGGAATCAATCTCGTGCTGATCAACTCTATTCAATACATACAATTAATAGTTTAGTAGCTAGAACATTTCCTAATAAAACAGTTTACGCCGCTGTTGGTAATCATGAAGCAGGTATAAACTTTTCTTTTTCTCCTTCAATCATTTCATTTTCTATGTTATCAATAGCTCCATGTAATCTTTTTCCAACACCCGTTATTAAAACAGATAATATTTCATGGTTATATGAAGTATTAGCTGATAGTTGGATAAATACATTTGGTTTACCTAATGATACACGTGAAACAATTCTTCGTGGTGGTTTCTATACGACAGTCATACGTCCTGGTTTACGAATGATTTCACTCAATACGAATTATTATCATCATGATAATTATTGGTTATTTATTAATTCAACGGATCCACTCAATCAAGTCGAATGGGTAATTTTTTCGGCAACAGACAACTAAAAATTATTTCTGTACTCTAGTTAATACAATGGTTACAATATGCAGAAAATCATGGAGAAAAAGTTCATATTATCGCTCATCATCCACCAAAAGAATGTTTTGCAGCATTTGGTTGGAATTTTGATCGAGTTGTGAATCGGTAAGATTTACTCTGCATACCCGATGAACTTGTACTGACATTTATACATCGAATAGATTCGAAAATACGATTTCTGGACAATTTTATGGTCATACTCATAAAGATGAATTCAATATGTGGTATGATGAAAATGATCATCAACGACCTATTTCAATGGTGAGTACAATTCTATCCTAAGCAAGCATTTTATTTTTCTTTAAAACTTTAAATTTATAGGCGTACATAGCACCATCATTAACAACTGAATCATTTTTAAATCCTGGTTATCGTATCTATACACTTGATGGTGAATATCCACAAAGTTCTTATTGGGTACTTGATCATCGTACTGTCATTATGAATTTAACTGCAACCAATTTATACAATCGAACAATTTTACTAAATGAATATACTGCTCGAGATGCTTATCACATGGACAATTTATTTCCTGCCGATTGGGATAATTTTATTAAAAAACTTGAAAGTGATATTGATGGACCATTGATGAGTACAGTTTATAAACATTATACAAAATCAATTGCTGATGGTTCTCAATGTAGTCATGCATGTCGACGATCACTTATTTGTGGTTTCAAAACATCTCGTGAGGATCAACCACATGCATGTGATTCAATTCCACCATTTACTTCAGAATTATAAACTAATGAGTTTTTAAAAAGACGATTTTTGATTTCGATTATTTTTGCGAGAAAATAGATTTATTTTAAGAATGATTTTATAATAAATATCGGTGTTAACGGCATCTTGAGGGTGTGAATGTGAGTGTATCTTTTTAAACTCACCCACACACTCTCTGAAAATATTAAAAATAAAAATCATGAACACGAATCAATCCTTGTTATTTGTACTCAATTAATTAATTCAGTTTTTCTTTATAATGATCAAAAAGTTGTATGTGAGAACTATGCAAAAAGAGAGAAAACAATTATCCATAAGTATAATTTATAATTAGCATGGAAATATTATTCTTTTCTTGATATAAACTATTCCATATGTTACAATTAATATTACTTTGTGTTTTAATCAATGACGTCAACAATAAAACAAAATATGTAAAACTGAAACACAATCTAAACGCGTCTAAGATACAAACGTTTCTCATTTAGAAGATTTGGTAACGCGGTTTGCTGGGTTTCAATCAATAATTACATCCAAATGATCCCAGACGTTTAAAATGCGTTTTAAGATCAATAGAAAAAGCACAGTCTGAGTAAATAATTATTGAAGAACGAGAGATTTTGAAAATCTTTCAATTTAATGTAATATACAAAATGCTAAAAGTTTTTTCATGTGAAAAAATCAAATTTGAATGACAAAATAAAGGGGAAAAACAATGTTAAAAGCTGTGTTAGATGAAGCAAAATTAAAAAAATATAATTATTAATAACCAATATTGATATTCTACTTTTTTTAGAAAAAATAGTTTCTACTAACATATTGAAATGTTTTTCTTTATCAATATATAAATTTATCATCTTCAAATAAAGATAGAAAAGTCACTGTGGTTCATTAGTTTCAGTAAGTAGACTTATAATCAAATGTCTTATGCTCTAGTCTCACTCATCACATAATTACCCTACATGATGCCTCATGCGAGAGATGATCATGATGATGACGCAGCTTCAGCCTGTCCAAACAGGATGTTTTCTTTCCTGAAAATAATATAAACGCGTTTAGAGTCAAAATATTTCCATATGAGAAGATTGCTGAAATGATTATAAAGAATCTAATTCGTTCAGTATCTAATTGAAGTTATATGATGAACACGAAATTAATGTATATGTATGAAAGGAATCATAAACAATTACATATAAATGATGTATTTAAATTAAAAATTATTTATATATTTCATCGAGTGATAGTTTGAGATATTACAAAAAATATTTTCTATAATTATCACAAACACCTCTTTTTGTCCTGTTAATGTAGACAAAACTTAGAAACATATGGTTTTATTAAATAAATCCTTTATATTTACAGCTGACTGAAAAAAAATGTTATATCAAAGATTTTCTTTTTCCTATTTAGTATCAGTAACTATAAAAGTGAACAAGTGACAATCAACAATCAACAATCAGAAAAAAGGAGAATTCATCGTCAATTGGGATTAATGGCAACAGCAATTGATATCACATCATCAAATATACAGTATGTTAATTGTATTAGTTGAAGTAAATATATATCACAAATTATTAAAATACTTTAGAATTCCAGTTGTCAATAAAAAACGACGATTATGTACGATAATCAAAACTAGTGTGGCCTTATTAATTATTGCAGCAGGTTTGACTCCAACAATAATTAGATTAAGACGAAAAACAAATACGACAACTGAATCTATGATGAATACAACTGTATCGTTCACAACAACAACAGTACCAACTGACATAACATCATTAATTACAAAAGAAAACAATCCAACAACATCAGTGTCTTTGGCAACCCTATCATCAACTACATCATCAACGACATCATCAACCACATCATCAACGACATCAACAACTACAACAGTAACGACATCAACTACCAAACCATTTGGTGAGAAAGTTTTATATTCTACTTTAGTCTAAGTTTTCGTTCTTTTTGTGATTTTATTTAGTTTTACAAATATTTCAACGAACAAACGAAGTCGTCTATCCTATATGGAGTACAACATTAGGTCGTGACAGCTCACGATCTTCACCCGGCGACAAAACAGGTACATATTGGCCTAGCCAAGCACCTGAAGCTGCATTAGATGGTAATTTAAGTTCAGAATATTGCAATTATGGGCTCTGTAATGCATCTGGTCCACTACAAGATGGATGCGGAATACAAACTGGTTTCTATATAACATTCAAAAGTAAACCGTTTATTCTCGTGAAGTTTCGTATAGCTACAAGCAAAAATTCTGGATCTAGAGATCCAACCCAAATTACAATTGAAGGTAGCAACATTGAAGAGTCGGATTTAATTTTTGGAAAAAGTTGGATTAAGATTTATAATGGTGCTTCAGGTCTCGCGACTAAAGATCCAGGAAGACAAAAGTATGGTAATAATCAAACAATAACCAATAATTCGTTGTCATTTGAAAGCTATCGTATTCTCATCACTTCAAAAAGAGGTAGAGAGTATTGTGTCGCTTACTCAGAATTTGAGATGACAGGACGATTTTCCGATTAAAAATATTTCACTGACTGATAGTGCATATTAATTATCAAAAGACGTCTCTTTTTTTCTGTTTGCTTATTTTCTGAATCGTTTTTTGAATGTAATTGTGTCTGTATTTAAATATCAAGTCAGAATGTACGTGTGGTGTGGAATCGAATGAATGTCCCTTTTTTCCTTAGGCTGACTCTGAATCTTTTGATTATTATGAATAAAATAAAATGCAAATCAAATAATTTATTATCATATATCAATGGACATTTTTGTACGAATATTTTTTTTCTTTTTCAGTCATTTAGATCTTCAAATCATCGATTTTAGTTCATTAAACAATTACTATGACATCATGTTTCTCTTGTGTTGAAAAAAAATGAACAAAAATAAACCTTTAGAATTGATAAAAACTGGTTCTAAATCAAATTGACTTTTTGATGCAGTAGGAAATGTTAATGTTGATGGTACTTTTCTATTACATAGAGTATTCTGTGCATCGATTTTTCTTAGGTAGTTCTTCGTTTTTGTAAACATCTTTCATAAATCTAATCTATATAGATGATGAGTGTGAGTGAGATTGTGAGTATTTATTTGTCTCTCACATTCACAAGTTCGTCCAAGGTATTACTATTTTTTTGGTAAAGAAAACTTAGAAAATTCTTTTGGGAGTTGATAGAAAACAGTTTGATCTAATTATAATGGGTTGGTATGGATGTGAGAGAAATAATCACATGTACATCTTACATCTACACCCATTTTTCTTTGAATTGATCCACTTGATTATGATTAAAAACACAAACGTGACGTAAATTGAAGGAAGCATAGACAAAAAGTTTAATATAGACTTTAATTCAGAAAAATTTTTCAAAAATCCTGCCCCGTCCTGTTCTCAGTTCGAATGAGGATACTCCATATCATTTCCAGTTTAATCATAGTTTCATCTACAATTTAAGTGAGAAAAGTCGATTTTATGTAAATTACTCTAAGCACGATGCAATAACAAAAATATGAATGTTTGAAAAAAATACGTGAGTTATAAAATAGTATCTATGTATTAAAGATATGCTTCATTAAATAAGAGAAAAAGCATTTTTATTATGATATAGAAATATTATTTCTTTTTCTTTTTTAACTATCGATATATCACGTTATTTGTATTAAATATAAAATGTAAGGTATTTATTTAGTATTCTATAAATAAGTATTAATATTCTAATTATTAGAGATTTTTATTGCTAAATGAGAATAAAATGTTGGATAAATAATTTAATTCAACTCATAAATAATATCTTACATTTCTCTCTAATCTATATATAATTAATTTTACAAAAAAGAAATTTATCTTCATTAATATCCATATCAAACCAGTCATTACCACGAGCTCGATGGATACGGGTAACGATCCATTTTTAAACATGAGTGAATCAGCAGAATGGAAATGTTATTCTGATGTGAAAAATTTAATTATTGAAAATGCATATCAAACAAATAAAAATCATGGTATATTAGATGACTATAGTATTGATTTAAAAATAATATTCAAATTTTTAATATCAATAGTAATAAACAACGTCCAATAAAAAGAATAATTTACAACAAGAAAGATTTGCTTTCACTCTTGTTAATCTAAAACGAGTTTTTACAGATTTTTATGATTGATTTGTTCCTTTTATTAAAGAAATAGTTAAAATGGTATAATTAAAGAAGGAAAAATAATTGGAAAATATTAAATGAAAAACAACTAAAGAAATATGGGAATGTTGTGCTTATCTTTATTTATTAGAAAGTTTTTTTATATAAAAAATTGGAGAAGTAAAATATCAACATTAGATCCATTTTATTTACTTTTATGGGATAATCCATCAAATAATAAAACAACTAAACGAGGAACAACTTTATATCGTGATGCTTATTTTCATTTAAAGATGATTGTTTATTAAAAGATAAAAGTAAACCAATACATTCATTTCCAGCATTTACTTCATGTAGTAGAAATAGAAATAAAGCTGAACAATTTGGCAATGTCTATTTATAATTTAATCGAATTTACCTATAGGTATTCGATCATTTTCTTTTTTATTTTCTCTCTATAAATTATTAGTAAAATTGAGATATTTGTTTTAGGACCTGAAAAACAACGAACAAGTGATGATTCTTCAAGTGATAGTAATGATGATGTTGATCATTTTGATAATTCTCTCTATAATGGTCTTCACAGTGATATTGGTCGTATTGGATTTACTCTTGATTGGAAAAATTAAAAAATTTACTCGAATTAATAAAAACAAAACTTTCTCTATTAATTTTTTACAATAGATTTTTCATTAATATTTTCTTTACTCCAATCATATACTAAAATACAATGTGAAGCATGTAAATATGATTGACAATTTTCTCCATATTCAACTGGGAATTGATCTGAATCAATATATTGTAATAATGTTGTTATAGTTTTAAGACCTTTTTTTTATTAAAATAACTTTTGACTTAGTTGTTGGATCATGCTAATGTATAACAATATTTCTTTAAAAAGGAAGGATGTGGGTGTGGTTAGCTGTCAGTGTAGGTGTGAATTAAAAAGAGACATCAATACCCACATCCTTATCCTCAAGATGCTAAAGCAGCTACTTGGATTTTTCGTTGCAAAATTTAGTAATCATGTGTTCATTCGTATTAATGAAAGCCTGATGTTTTTCTTCTATCGTATTCTATTTCTTCTTCAACATATTAGGATAAGATTGCCGATGAGAGTGATGGTATATATATATATCCGAATGTGGATGAGTGCGGATATTCTTCGCATTCATCATCAACATCTACCCTTAAAGATCTTTGATTTGAATTTTTATATAAATTTATAGAATGAAATCAAGTCTGTAAAGATTATTCGTTTATTTCGAATGAATTTGAATGGACAGAAAACAAAAGCAGAATGAATAAGCATAAAAAGCTCAAAGTATATATATATATACTGTGCGGATCAAGGAGAAACAAAAAGATTTGATCATATACGTATGACTCAAGAATATGTGTATAATATAAGAGAATGAATGAAAGCAGAAAATGTATCATGGCTGAACATCATTGTAGAGCCAAAGATCAGTATTCAAATAGCTTTAATTCAGAATACTGAACACAGCTATCAGGGCCCCGCTTGCTCGAAACAAGAAAACGATAACTTTTATACTGAATTGTATGGTTGAACTGTTGCACAACTCCACAGGTGCGTCTTTTAGGTTCTGTTTCAAGACCACTAGACCCATTGTAGATCAAAATCCAGCTCGAACCGAGAGTAAGATTCGATCCAGACTGATTACTTCCTTCCAATGATACTGTAAGTGGATCGCGTGATGGAGAATCTCCACCTGTGCAGATTTGCAATCCTGTAACTAATGATGCACCTCGCTCCAACTCCAGATAAAAGCCAGTATTCAAACCACATTTAATGTTAGTTTCACCCTCATTACACTCTCCAAAGGTTAAGTACTTTGTGGAAGTATCACCGTCGCATGCTTTGGCTGGCGATTCGCCTTCAGGATAAGTACCAACAATGCAACCGGGTTTTAATTCTTGACTATTCTGACCTATACTCGTCTGATATATGCCATAGACAACTCCACCAGTACTATCGAGTGAGATAAGACCTACAAAGTAAATGAAAAAATTTAAAAATAGAGAAAAGTTTACAAACGTCTCTTATTTATTCAGTTCGCGCTGCCGAAAAACCAGATTAAAATGCAAAAGTTATTACAGGAAAGATAAAGGATTTTTATATTCATTCCTTCGTTTAAAGAATAATAAAGATAATGTAATATCTGGAATTTCAATTAGGTTAGACAAGTAATAATCAACTAACAATATATGATTGATGTTCTCTCATTAAATAGCCTGTTATAAGTTATGATAAGTAATTGATCAACTTTTTTTTATCTCTCTTCGAACACAGACATACCTGCTTCTGTTGTTGTTGATCCTTGTTCTGCTGTTGTTGTTGTTGATGGGATTTTTGTTGTTGTTGATGATTCTGTGATTTTTGTTGATGGGATTTTTGTTGTTGTTGTTAACATCAATGTTGTTGACCCTTTTCCTGTTGTCCTCTTTATTGTTGTTAAATTTGTTTCAACAACGTTTTCCTTTTTCGTCAGAATAATAGCTGTCGGAATAGTAATGCCCGCTATTATCACAATAGTGAATATTACCCACGTCAATTTACTTCGAATACATCCACGTCTAAAATAAAAACAACATTTTTCATTTACTAAAGCTCACAATACACGTACGATCTTGTCGGTTGTATAGGTTGTGTTTCACCTGTATCGATGTTAGCTGACTGAGGCTACAAGGTAAAAAAAACGAGTTATTTTTCGTTTCTCCTATAATAAATTATATCACAAACACGTATGCTGTTTTGTTTCTCCATTCGTAAACCTTCGTTAAAATGTTGCAATGTTGTGAAGTTAAATCTAAAAAAGAATTCGAAAAAAGATGATATAAAATAACTTTCACTGTATAGAACTCCTCTCTTATAAAATACAATTACTTTTATATTACATAGAAACTATCTGAAACAATAAAGATTATATAATGCCTTTAAGAAAAAAAGAAAACGCCCTCAATTTATATGATAATAATGCAAATACATCGCTGTAATTAATGATCTTTCGTAAACACAAACGAAAACAACAAATGATGTAAAAATCAAAGAAAATGACGATCAATATAAAAACCTTCAAGATAATATACGAGCATTTAAGTAAGAAAATCTGAAAAAGTATTTGCCTTCTTTATTTTTTCCTCACTGACAGAGATGTGTGTCTACATATATATTAAAACTGAAGGAAAACTTATCCTTTTATTTTCTTCCTAACATCCATCACTTTATATGTCAATATTTATTCTATTCAATAAAGGCATTCTCTCTCACTTTTTTCCTTAACTCTCATGACTTCACATATAGGATAGGATGCATTTCAACGAAGGAAAGATGCGGGTGTGGGTGTTGATATGATTTTCATGTATACCAGATATTCAGACTTACACCCAGGCCCACCCTCAAAGAGCTTTTAGTCAGGCCGATTTTCTTCTATATTTATATGAAATGACTCGAAAATAGAAGCCAATCTTAAAGAAATAAAAAAAAACAAAACACGATTGATGATTAATCTCATGAGCGTGTTATTGTAATGCCTCTTTAAAATAATTTTTTTTCATCGATCATTTATATATATTATTTATCTAAACATATGAAAGCACGTCATCAATTGCGCATGAGAATTTGTTGTTGTATTTTGTTTTATATACTTCATTCAGAATCCGTGCGACCATTTTCAGATTATTTATCTTTTCCACCTTTTCTATAATATAGCAAAGCTTGTTTTTTTAACAAAAAATGTTGATCTCTATTAAATCTATGTTATTAAAACATAAAAGACATTGATCAATGTCTTTTTGTTCATTTTTGTGAAAAAGATTTCTACTGGATGAATAATTTTCTGCATAAGATAGTTTCATCTATGCTCTTGCTTAACTTTATAGATCTTAGATAATCACAGAGTAAGAAGATGAAGTTTTCTTTCAAGATAAAACTTTTTTACCTAGGGGAAAAAATGAATCCTCGATCGATCCTGAAGAGTCTCAAGAATCCATCTAGACGGTAGGGAAGTGGATGAGCGTGAGGATGTAAGAGCAGTCACCCTATACCGAAATGTCGAATATTACAAAATCAACTGCGGCTCGGAATCAATTTTATCTAATTTCGGGAACACGATCATCACACAGCATAAGAAGCGGAGTGAATGATTTTTCGTACCACCCTTCACGAAGGATGAGTGTGGGTGTGTGGATGGATGTAGATGTGGGTTTGGATGTGTGCGTTGGTGTATCTTATTTATTGCACTCAGACCCACATTCACACCCAAATCCACACTTATTTGACTACCAACTGTTTATATTTTGGAAACTAGCCTTTTCTTTCAGCAACACTTATTGTTTCAAAATATATAGACACAAATCTACTAAATTCTCTATTATTTATAATACTATTAACTATTTCAACATGATGACGTACCATTCTAAATTCATATTATATAGTATTTTTCATTTCATAGTACGAAAGGTCATTCACCATTTTGTTTTGAATTAATCCACTTAATTATGATAAAAAACACAGACGTGACATCTATAACACTGAAATAAATTGAAGGAAGCATAGACAAAAAGTTTAATTCCCTAGACTGAAAAGATAAAGTCTAGAAACGGGAATTAATCTGTTTACATATATTATTTTTGTCGATAACATGGCACATTTGACCATTTTATTTTTTGGTACAAACGATCATTTTTTTGCGCCAATAACCTTGCAACTATGGTATATTTTTGATAATATAATTTTTATTTTCTATTATTGTTTTATTTGAATAGTATAATATTTAATATATAATACTTAATTTATTTGATAAAAAGGGCGCGAGTTTAAATATTTGAAATATTTCTGAATTATATATAGATCATTATTTTACTGAATAAATTAAAATAATGAGATAACGCCAATTTTACTTTTAATATGGAGGAAGATGAAAATAATATTAATAACAAAAAACGGAACGTTCGCGTACTCAGAGTATTATAAAGCTTTGAGAAAAATGTTCGGCTATTTTTATATAGCATGTCGTTCGTCATCATCGAGAAATATTTTTAATGCATGTATAAAAAGAAGGACGATGTGTTCAAACATCTTGTACCACAAGTCAGAAAAGTAACGCCCAGCATCAGAAGCTTCAAAATTATGCATTGTAATTTAATCATTTTAAAATTTACCAGTCGCATTATTGTAAAATATCTTAAGTAAACTTGTCAGCTTAGTTGTCTTGTTATAGTGCATATAGATAAAAGAGTTTAACTTCAATTTTGATTGATATAACGATAGAGATCTACACTGTGAATTGTTTTCCAATTCTAGTTTTTATAAAATTGAATTTAGTAAAGCTTAAGCATTTTTAAACTTTATTACACACTCATCAAATATCAAATTTTTATTACACATCCATCAAGTATCAAATTTTTATTACACACTCATCAAATATCAAATTTTTATTACATACTCATTAAATATCAAATTTCTATTACACACTCATCAAGTATCAGACTTTATTATTCATTTATCAAATATCAAATTTTTATTACACACTCATCAAATATCAAACTTTTAGAAAATGCGTGATTTTATGAAAAGTAGTAATTCAGTTTGATTTCTTACTGAAAGTCGAAACTGATACTGATCAACTCTCATTCACATCTAAATACAGTCATATTCGCATACAGATCGCGACAGTCTAGGGTTAAGTGAATCGAGTTGCGATGAATGTTACTTGTTAGTAAAATTGAAATATCTATTTCAGGACCTGGAAAACAAGGAGAAAGTGGTGATTCTTTAAGTGATAGTAATGATGATGTTGATCATTTTGATAGTCTTCCTTATAATGGTCTTCGCAGTGCTACTGATCGTATTGGTTTTAATCGTGATTGGAAAAATTAAAAATTTATTCAAATTAATTAAAACAAAACTTTCTCTATTAATTTTTTACAATAGATTTTTTATTAATATTTTCTTTACTCCAATCATATACTGAAATGCAATGGTCCCGTACACTTTGCCGACAGGTACACTTTACCGACAAGTTCTTTCTTTTACCGACAACTTGTTTGGCTA
>CAJNOI010001932.1:0-11684 GCA_905250115.1 Adineta steineri | reverse complement strand
ATCAACACACATCCACCCTCAACATAAAGTGTTATGAGAACAAATGATGACAATGTTGAGAAATAATTCAGTCCTTACAAGAATAAAAAAATATAACATAAGACTGATTAAATAATTTATTTAGATAATTAATGTTCATATTTATTGACAAAAAATAAAGTGTAAATATTACTATTAAAGTTCGATATATTTATACTTTTTTTTATGATAAAATCTGTAAACGTCGTTGTATATGAGTTCGATATTGAACAATTGATTTAAAAAAATTCTTTTTTATAAAATTTCGATAGTAGTACAAACAAAATAAAAGTAAGCATTGCTGGAATTAATGAAATAAAATATGCTGTAAGAAATAACCACGAGTCTTTGCTTGATTGCATACATTTTGATGTAAAAGAAATAATTAAACGTGATAACGCAAGAATCACTAATATAATAGATGCAATAAATAGATTTTTATGTGCTCGATAATTTTCTTTTAAAATATCTTTAAAATTTCGTTGTCTTTGAATAATTGATTGTCGACGAGGTTTATGTGCTATAAGAATAAATGCTGAAATAAAATTAATTATAAATGGAGCAAAAAATTGAAATGTAGTTATAACTGAATTATAGATTTGTAATTTAGATGAATAATTAACACCACACCAAATTCGTTTTTCATTTTCATCTTCATCAATTTCATCAATTAAATGTCGATAAAGTGGTTCATGAATAAATATTAAAATATTAAAAATTAAAAGTAAAATAATAATAAATTTAGTTACTTTTTTGCTTTTCTTTTTATTAAAATAAGCACCTTTACCAACTGTTATTGCTTTTTCACAAACTACACATGCATTTAACCATTGATCTATATGAATAAATATTCGAAGAAAATAATCTAATAACATACATTGAATATGTAAAAATGATCGATTTGATATTTGACACATTTATGCAAAAATAAGGATAGAAAATTTTAATGCAAATAAAAATATTATAATTAATGTTGTTATTGATGAACCTAATAAATATACCACAACCAACTTCACGTAATATTTTACTCTTAAATATTATCAGAGTAAATAGTCCATTAATTAAACCTATTATAATAAATATAATATTTGATTCATTTATTAAACTAATTGATGGTTAAATATGATAAACTAAATCTACTTGCAATAAATTGACATCGTTTTCCATAAGAACATGAAGGACAAAGACAGGTTGCTTTTTTCGAACATTTTAATCCAATTAGAAAATATGGATCATCATTTATATATTCATTTTCTCCTAAACAATCATATTTCATTGTATGATTAAATTGGAAACAATTAGTTAAACGTTGTCCTGCATGATTATAACAAAAACATAAATGAGCATCATCGTAAAAACATGGAAAATTGATTGAAAAAGTTTGACATGGTAAATGATAATATTTTATACGTCGAAGAGGATGATAGTCAACAATTGTTTTATTAAATAATTCATTAATATGTGGACAACGATCTGATAATTTTGCTTGTTTAGTTAAGTTTGCGTTATCACATGGAAAATCTTGAGAATCAATAAAATAATAGTTCTTTTTCATATCTTCTATTAGAATACGATTACTTAGATCAGACCAAGAAATAACAATCGATTCTTTCATAGAAGATATTTTTTTAAAAGTTCCTGTTCTTTTTGATATAAAAGTTTTTTCAGTTTTAATAAAACGAATTAATATGGTTTCGAATGAACGAATTTGTTTTTCAAATGATAAATAAATTTTGTTCTCTTCATGTTCACAACAATCATCATGAAGGCCTTTCGAACAAATACATGTATATGGTTGTAATGTTTGTCTATTTAAAACCGATCGAAGACATCGATCACTGCTGTTACATATTTTATTATCATTTAATTCTCATTTTGTATCTTTAACAAAACATTGAGAACCAAATTTATATGTTGGACAAACACACATCGATCAATTATATGCATCTATACCAATACATAATGAATCATGTGACCATGTACAATCAAGAATATATAGAATGTGATAATAAAACTATCAACCGAGATATACCGATTCAGATTAAACGAAGAATCTTATTTTTATAAATGATAAATATTTTTACTAAATTAGTCAGTAGTTTCATTGATTATTTATGACCTTATATTGTTCTGATAGATGACATATATTTATAGAAGCTGTAAGTGTGACTTTACTTTTCCCCACACCCTGACGATGTATACTACCGGTTCTCTGTCGTTGTTTGTTATCTTATATAGTCTATTCATTTTGCTTTGCTTTGAGTACCCTAAAATTTATTGCTCCTAATGTGAAAAAGTACATGTTTTTGTATATTTCCGTTTTTAAATTGTCGACGAACAATCACGCCTACGAAGTCTCTAGGAAAGGTATTTATCGTAGGAAATCCAATAATCAGAGAGAGTAAACACCCCCTGAGGTAAAATTTTGGTTTGAAAATTACCCTACCACTTTCTCCTAGTCGAAAGGGTATTCGATGTAAACTTCCATTGCATTTGCTATGTTTGAACAAGAATAATTTCTTTGTCAGATTTTTATTTATCACACACAATTATTTTCAGCCAGACAGAAATTTTATTTTTTTACAACAACAGACAAAAAAAACAATTTTTCTTTTATTTAACACTTGATTTTTTTTCTCTTTCACTCTGATAAATAACATTTTTTTGCATAAGGAAAATAGTTTTTTAAAGAATGCCAACGTTGTTTTCGACCCTGGAAATATAATTTACTTATTTTACCACAATTAGTTCGAGTAGCATCTCTACTGAAATCATGTGTTACTCGTTCTAAACATTCATAATTGACCAAAAGAATAAGATTATTTTGGAAATACGTTTTGGTATCAAGAAGAAATTCTTCGACGTAATCATCATGAACACCCACAATAGAAAGTTTGCATAGAGAAGTGTATTTAATAAGTGATGAATTTTGATTATGGCTGTTCGATTGATTAGATTGCTTTCGGTTTTGTGCTGTACGATTAACTAAAGATAATTCTTTCATAAATGGAAATGACTTTTGAATTCGAAGAAAGAATTCATGTTCAAAAGGACGTTCATCATATAATGATACTGCACGAACATGTTCAAATAATCCACCTGGAAAACTATTTGAAATACCCGTATAATATCGCATGAGAAATGGATAAGAGTAAATGTGACATTGACTTCGTTCAAAATTTGGAAAAAAATCCACATGAGAAATGATATTATTATTTGGAAAGTCAATGAATGTCTTTTGAATATCTTCTGTCGATGGAATACTCATTCCATTACGAATATAATTGAATGATTGAATAAAAAATGTAAATTGATTTAATCGTGGCATGTGTTTGAGAATTTTTGTCTTTAAATGTTTTCCATCAATCAATGTGTTCGAACCACACACCTTAAGACATAAATCGAGTTCTTCTAGATTTGACATTCGATAGAGAAGTGGTAGCACTGCTATTTCATAATCGAATGTTTCCCTTTTACAGGAAAGAGAAAAACACTTTAGATTTGGTAAATGATCCTAAAAAGTGAAATATTTTATTCGTTGACAACATGGAATTTCTTTTATAAAACTAACTTGATTTATAGAACCATCTGGAAATGAAATTTTAACCAAATCGACATGGAATGTATGAAGTTGATCATAACGACCATCGAGAAGATAAAGACAATCATCAAAGATTTCTACTCTGATAATTAATTTCAAAAGAGTTGAACAACGAATATTAGGAAAAAATGGATTGTCAAAAGTTAATTGAACACGAGTTTTATACCATGATTCATTTAATACAAATGTAGTTAGACCAGTGAAAACATTGAAGATTTTATCACATATCTTGGCCACTGATAGTGTCATTGCTTTATGATCATCATCATTATTATATATTGTAATAAAAAGTGTTCTTATCTGTTTTTTGAAAATACTCGAAAGAGTTTTATCTAAACACATATATAATCAATGATATAGTCTTTAATAAATGTTTCAAAAAAGAATTCAATGAAAATTTCTTACCAGTAAGACATTCAGCTGACTTTTCATCAATATTATAAAGACCGAGAGTGTGTAAATTAGGATAATTAGCAACACGTAAAACATCTTCCATAGATGATGAATCAAGATCAAGTCGTTGAATGTTCTCATGAATCGAAGGTAAAATTTGTAAACAAAATCGATTAAGCATCATATCAGAAGAAAATAGATCGAAAAAATGATTTGATGACCATTTGGCAAAAGTCAGCTGAGTTGTAAAACTTCGATCATGAGCGATTTGGTTTAGTCGTTGATTGACACCATGGAAAGAATATAGTACTTCAATATTGTTCAAATTTTGAAAAATATGAAGAAGAATTTCATCAGGTAAATTATTTAATCCAATGCACGAATATTCCATCTTTGTTTTTGTTGATATATTATTTTCAACTTATCCATCTCTCTATATATATATTCATCTATACTATTTCATTGACACCGTCAATATAAACAATGATCAATTGTTCTATATAGTCGAAATTGTTAGCGAAGAAATGTTGCCCTTTATTTTTCTAATAACCATAGATATATTTACAAGATTCAGTTGACACTTAGATGGAGTTAATGAAAACATCTTTCTCTAACGATTTAGGAAAATAAATCTCAAAGTTTTCAAATAGATTCTATAGTATAAATTCAAATATTGTGTTTTGCATTGACATTAATTTTATTGTTATTGAAAAGAAAAGAGAATAAGTTTATTCAATTACTTTCGTTCGGATATGGTTCAGTTCTAATTTGAGATATTTTAAAGAGATTTTCAAGAAATATCTCCAAATATAGTTTTACAATTAATAATAGTCACATATTAGTATATTACTTCATTATTAAATGTCTCAAGTTGGTTTTACCAAGTATTTTTGCTTCAAATTGAAATTTGATTATATTAGAAGTCTTATATAACGAATAATACCAAAGAGATCATCATGTTATTTCAATAAAGTAGCGAGATATTGATTTAGTTCACAACTTTCATATTCTATAAGAGAATATATATATTTTTAAACATTGATATGTATTCACAACAGTTTATTCAGTTTTCAAAGAAATTTTTGTAATAAAATTACCTATTCTTAATTTTACTCAATGACAATTTCATTATAGAAAAAGATAGTATTTCATTTTTCTATTGTTTACTATACTGGACACAACAAGGAAAAAAAACTAGGGTGTGGGTGTGACTGTAGTTCTCATTCAACTCACAACGACACCCACACCCGCACCCATCTTTTTTTTGAATATCAAAAAACCTCGTTCGATTACTTTCCCAATGTTGTTCAACAGTCAGATTGATTGTTGTTACTTTTGAGCGTTCAATATCATTCTAAAATTCAGACATAAGATACATGTAGGATTATATATTCTACTTTTAAAAAAATACTTACTATTATGTAGATAAATAGTAAATGTGCTCGTTGATCAATAATTAATTCATTGACCATATTATCAAATTTAAATTGTGTTTGATAAATTCCTTTTTTTTATGTTGTTCTTAAAAATAAATGAATATAAAAATATAAACAAAAATCGATTAATTTTTCTTACCCATTTTTCATTTATTACTTTGAAATTACTTTTGAATAAAACTGAATTTAATAATTTTACAAATTACTTTACTTGTAATTCTAAAAACTCCTCGGTTTCTAATTCAATGTTGATACTGGACATTTCAAGATCTGAAAAATAAAATGATGGTGAATGAAAATACGAAAAAAAACATGATTATAATTGACCGTTTGTTATTAGGTCCGAAACAGGCTGAAAAATCCAGATCGGGCAATCCGGCACGGAAACGGCCGGTTCCGCGGTATTCCGGTCGAAAGCGGTCAGTGTGTGGGTGTGGGTGTTATGTGAGTATAAATAATAATGAAGTGAACATCCCCACCCACATCCACACCCTTTATCGATATTTTGTAGTATTCATTGATTGATTTTTCATCGACATTATTATCAAATTCATCTATGAATAAATAAAAATAGATCAAAGAACATTTCTGAACAAAAATTACATTATCGTGTGATTTTAACTTACCGATCAATATTCCATAAGATTCATTCATTTTTCTTTTAGTATAAGTAAATGTAATAGACAGCTTCTCTTGCAGATCGTTGATGGTAGAACTTAAAGCAACACTTTGTTGCCTTTCTTTCATAAGTTCATTCTACAATTCAGAAAAAAACAATCAGTATTTTATTTTTGTTAAAGATAAAATACTTACCTTGACATAGATAACGATTATATTATTTCTTTTTTGCTGATATTCTATTTATTATGTTTTTATAGCTATATTTCGTTTGATAATTGAATTTTCTATAATATTTATCACAATCAGTTTTTTCTTTTACCAAATGAATAGATTTAAGATATATATGTAAATTATTCATTAATGTTAGAAATAGAGTTTCATCAGCCATTTTCAAGATCTAAAAATATGAAATTGTAATGAAGAAATATACTCTTGAAGTAAAATAAACAAAATCAATATTATCTTTTTCGTGTCATTTAACTTTTTTCTGTTGTGGGTGTCGGTGTGGGTGAGAGATGCATATAAATTACGAACACTCACACTCTTCATTATATACATCATACTCTTAACTAATTTGAAAAATATTTTATCTTATGAAATAATTAGAAGTACACAAAGTTTGATTTTTCAAAGAACTTACTAACATATTAAGACATTATTCATTTGTTTTTTTCTTTGATCGTAAACTTCAAAATACATAACAAGTACTGGCAGAGATCCCTTTACAAATCATAATCATATCTCAGCTACATATTCAAATAATATTAAATCTTTTTTTCATAAACTATTACCCAGGTCAATGATTCCGAACGCCGTTTCGGTCCGTATCTGGCCGTATGATCTGAATAGGCAGCAGCTTTCTGTTACTAGCACCCACTCCTTCTCTACCATACTTCTGTCTGTCGTCCTAGTGTAACTATAAATACTTACCATTTAATTGATCGTTATAGATGATCTAGAAATTAAAAAAAAGAATTTAAATAATTACAAAACTATTCACCGTTAAATATATCATTATAGATCATCTAAAATAAAGAAATACAATACAAATTAATAAAGATATTAGTGTTCGATTTATCGTTTAGTATATTAATAAACAATATTCACTGTTTATATAGCTCATAAAAATCTTTGTTCCGAAGGTAAAACACTTAGCTTTATAAGTTATTGCAGGATGATTTTAATTTTTCATCGATAACCCTATCCATAATGCTATTTGAATAACTCATTGTTTAGATTGTTACCAATTCATTTTTCATTTTATCAATGAGTTTTCATATAGAAAGTAAATAGAAATGAATACATTATCTGACATAGTATATAGACCAATTGATGAAAACTTTAGGAGAAAAACGGCAAAAAATGGTAATCCTCTATGGCTGCCGTTTTCGATGATGCGGAATACGGCCTGATAACGACGGAAAACGGTGGTTTTTACGGCTGTTGAGTCCGATGGGACGGAACCGATTAAATGAAACGACTACCGTTTTCTATCGTTTTCTATCGTTTGAGGCCGTTTATGATACCGTATTCGTTCACCAGGGATTATCATGAAAATAAAAAAGATTATTTACTAATGTTTGTGAACTTATTATATGAAATTTTAATAATCGTATAAAATGATCAATTTATCTTGTCTATAATAAAAGAATTTGTTCAGGTAACATTTTTCATCATAAAATCTTCATCTGAATCTATAATATTAGATGTATAGTTGTACGACGTACGGTTGATGGTAATTGATCAAGTATCATTATAGATGATGATGATAGTAATTGATCAAGTATTATCATAGATGATGATGATAGATCATGACGATAGAACTTTTTTTTGTCAATTGTATCGATTAATTCTTTTTCAATAAAATCAATTAAAAAATAAAGATATTTATTTTTTATTAATCAGTAATAGCGAATTTCGAGAAACAGGTAAAATATGGACAATCGACGTCGATTTAAATCGTCTAGTCTAGACGATTTATTTCTTTATTTAATTATTATACATTTTAGATGTTTCAGATGAATTTAGAAAAACGATTCAATACTTGCATTACTACCACAATTGATATTTTAAGAAAAAATGGTTTCAAAGAAGTAGTAAGAAAGCGAATAGACTTAAATGCATCAAATTTAGTTTTTTTTGTATATTATTAAGGACGATCAAATACACACATACAGTACGAAATATACATGCACCAAATTTTTTTCAAATTCGATCGTTAATATAATAAAAATAGAAAAAAGAAACACAAGAACAGTTGTTCATGTAATACTAAGGATTTAATATTTTTTGTCAGCATACAATATGAATTTTATTTCTTTAATTTTAGAATAAAATTATTAACAGAAACCCGATCACAACCCAAGTCGATGATTCATGAAGCAGTATTACATGAAGGTCCGGGCATCAACCGCAGGAAACTGACTGCTGTGGGCTGGAATACCGCGGAACCGGCCGTTTCCGTGCCGGATTGCTCGACCTGGATTTCCCAGCCTGTTCACGATTTAATAGCAAACGGTTAATTATAATCATATCTTTTATCGTATTCTCACTCACCATCATTTATATTTCAGATTTTCAAAAGATGCGCATCAACATTGAATTACAAGCCAAGAGTTTTGCGGAATTCTTATATTCATTTTTATTCAAAAATAATTTCGAAGAAATTAATGAAATATTGGTAAGAAAATTAATCGATTTTTATTTATATTATTATATTCCTTTATTTTTAAGGACAATTAAAAAAGGAGTTTATAAAAACAAGTTCAAATTTGATAATATGCTTGCGGTTAATTAATTAATTCTTGATCAACGAGAAAATTTAGTATTCATGTACATAATAGTAAGTATTTTTTTTAAAGTAGAATATAATCCTACATGTATCTTATGTCTGAATTTTCGTATAATAATATACGTCCAAAAGAAGCAACATTTAATCTAAATAATACAAAACAATGGGAACAAACTCGAACGAATCTTGAGACTGTGGATGTGGGCGTAACTGAGAGTATCGATAGTCTTACGGACACTCGACAGCTTCACCCAAACCATACCACACATCCACACTTTAACAGCAAATCGTAGACCATCATTCAAAATGAATTATCTGGTTTTCAACCAATTCACATGAATGAACTCTTAAACCAATTTAGTTATGATTTACTGGTCGACAATGTACACCATACAAAAAAATCAGTTAATGGATTACATTTCAAAAATTCACCATTAATTGTTCGTCCTTTATTTACTCTTTTATTTTATTTGATGAATGTTAACTTTTGATAAAAAGTATTTTTTTTGCATATGTGATTATACTACAATTTTTTCTTGCTCAACTAGTAAGATAAAACTTGGGTGTGTGGGTGTGAATATGTGTGTGGATCACAGTAAAACATGAATACCACACATACCCACACCCTTTACTATCAAGTTTATTTATTTTTATTTGACTTATTTATGCAGTCACTTCAAACTTGAGTCTTTTCATTATAGTTATGTTATGATTATTATGTTTATCATTACATTATCGTATTAGCATTGGTATTATTTTTAATATTATTAATGTTATTATGTTAGTATGATGATGATGATTATGATTAGCATTTGATTATCTTGGTTTCTGGTGTTCTGGTAATACTGATGATGACCGCCTTCACGATTCTGTCAATGGTCGAAAATTCTATCGTTATTTTAGTTTTTCATGTTCTCTCTTATATTTATATAAAATTCTCATTTTATATCTATATATTTATCGTTTCACTGCAGTTTTCTCTTTATTTTGACTTTACTATCAAGTTTATTTATTTTTCCTTTTCTTTTATTTTAAAACTATTTCGTTTTTTATTTTAGATAAATATGAATATTTTTGAACAACTTATTTTTAACTTAGATGATTATTTAGCAAAAAGCAAGTTTATATTAATGGATTATCGAGAAGGGTTCAATCGAACTAATTGTGCGTATGTGAACTATTATGAATTTTTGGAAATTGAAAATCGTATTCGTTGTACTAAACGGGCATCAAATGTGTTCATATACTTCAAAGTAAGCATCTTTTTTTTAACAGAATAAAATACTAATTTGTTTCTAATTTTTAGAATAAAAATATCGGCACAAAACAGATCACAACCCAGGTCGATGATTGATGAAGCAGTATTACATGAATTTCCGGCCATCAACCGAAGGAAATTGACCGCTTTCGATCGGAATACCGCGGAAACGACCGTTTCCGTGCCGGATTGCTCGACCTGGATTTTTTAGTCTATTTGGGGCCTAAGAGACAAACCATTAATCTGTAATCATACTTTTCTTTCTCTTTTGATTCACAGTCATTTCTTCGTTTTACAATTTTACATTTTAGATCTTGAAAATGGCTGATGAAAGTACATTTCAAACATTAATGGAAAATTTACACATATATCTACAATCGATTAATTTTAAAAAAGACGATAAAAGTAAAACATATCGATCCACGTTTCATTATACGACCATATGCTTATATAATAAAATGGGCAATATAATAACGGCAAAAAAAGAAATAATCAAATAGTTATATATGTACATATAAGGATTTTATTTTTAACAAAAATAAAAAACTAATTTCTTTTGTGAGTTTTAAAATGAATTAATGCCAGAAAAAGAAGTAAGAATTGATCGTAATGATACTGAAGAAGATTTGAGCAAGAATCTTAGCATCTTCTTTAATTTTAGTAAAAAAATAATTAATAATCACAATGAATTATTGATAGGTGAGTTAGGATCAGATGATACTTTAATTTCATAAAACAGCAATCTATATATCCGATCTCTTCTCCGATTCTAGTTGGATAGTACTGTCATAAGCATGGAGATAGAGAAAAAAATTGTTAAAAGACTTTCTTTGATCTATGTTTATTTATTCACAAGTAATGCTCGGCCGTGGACTCGCTTAGGTAGGGAAATATCAAGAATTCGACCCTGAAATCGGTTCCAGGTGGAACCAAATGAATCCGGTCAACGAATTCATTTAATGGGAATACTACTTCTATGAAATCTTTGGAGTACCATGGAACTGACCGTTTCCGTGCAGGATTGCTCGACCTGGGTTTTTCAGTCTGTTTGGGGCCTGAAAGACAAATCATTAATTGTAATCATATTTCTCTTTTTCTTTTAATTCACAGCCATTTCTTCATTTTTTACAATTTGATATTTTAGATCTTCAAAATGAACAACGGCTTGAAAACAGAAACATTAAATAAATTCTTTAAGTTTTTAGATAGTTTTCTATTTAAAAATGATTTTCAACAAACTGCTGAAATATTGGTAAGAAAAACTAATAGATTTTAATGTAGCTGATTATATTTTATTTATTTTTAAGAAAAATATAGAAAAACGTCGTACGAAAAGAGATTTCGTATATTCGAATACATACAAGTACACAAATATTACGAACACAATATATGTTGATAAAAGAGAGAATAAAGTCTTTCTTAATATGAAAGTAAGGATCTTATTTTTGACTAGAATAAAATACGAATTTTTTTGTAAACTTTAGAATAAAGTAATCGTAATATAAATAGAAAAAAACTAAATGATACTCTTGCCGGTTTATTTAATTTGATTAAAAAACAAATTAA
>CAJNOI010001931.1:0-11687 GCA_905250115.1 Adineta steineri | reverse complement strand
GTTTGATCTTGAGGTTGAATAGATACACAATTTGGATGTAGACGAACCGATATATGAATGAATTCATTTAGATTTATTACAGATTTATTCGTATGATGATCTTTATTTTGAACAATTAACTCAGGTTGATTATTACAGGATGGGTGTTGGTGTAGTTGCGGATGTCTGTGTCCCTTGTTGATCTAAGAGAACAGCCACACATCTACATCCTCTAGCGTGTACAGTTTCTAGTTTTTTGTCTCTCTATACGATATATGTCAGCAATGCATTCGATGCATCTGAAAGATGTTTTTTTTTGCAAACATCTGATGAAGATTTTTTCATTCTGCTTCACTCCATGAATTTCACATTCACCGAAAATGCAAACATTATTATTTTACGTTCTTTGTCTGGGATTCAGTGACATCTCACAACAACAGTCGCTTGTTAGATTAGAGAATTATTTGCCAACTCTGTTGTGGGTTTTTTCCCAGTCGAAGTTCTTTTATAAGTGTTGATAAAGATATGAAACCACATCATTTATAATAAACTTCATAAACGACAGGTATGCAATACGAATACTTTATTAGAGATAAAATAAGTTTTACTCAGTGTCTGTCTGGGTTTTTAAAACCATATTTTCTAACCAAATGAACAGCATAGAAAGTACCTATAAGTTTACAACTGTCTGTAGATTTAATTGATTTTTCTAAATTTCTTTCATGTGTTTGTAGTTATTGCTAAGCAATATATGACACCATACGGTAGCTTATGCAACTGTAAAAGGTATTGTTATGTTAACCAAAAGGTGAAAAACAGAAGAATCGTTGTTTTCAACGGCAGGGAGCATTGTTTCTTTGTTAACATTTGTATTTTTGTTGATTTTTTCAGATATTTCGTTAAAACTTATATTACGAATACGCGAGCATTAGTTATTATTCGATGTCTACGCGCAATTTGAATGAATCGATTTTAAACCATTTATTTCTTCCTCATGATCTACCAACATCAGAAGACACTGATTATTTACTTCAATCTAAACATCAAAATGAGCATAAACTTCTGGAAAGCTTCAAAGACTTTTTGGATTCTTTAGCTCCGCAAAAAACTCTACCAATCTTTTCAATTCTTAAGATCTGTATTCAAAATTGGTTAGTAATACAAAATATACAAAATTGCACTATATCAAATTTACAATCGACTATTGGAAAGTTAACACCTGGCGATTTCCTTCCGCTATATTTTCATGCACAAAATGCTGCCATTTTGATTGAAATGGATGAAAATCCTCCTAATCAACCATTAATATCATCTTGGCAAGTATTATTACCGACGGAAACAGTCACATCATCTTTACAGCCATATATATCCTACTATCCAACACCAACATTTCGATTATCAAATTCGTCTCAATTAATTACTTCGATCCAGTGCGAGTTGTTAGTCGAGTTTATGACTAATACCATTGAATATCCCAAATCTTCGAAAGCATCCCATTCATTCAATGAAACACGTGAAGTACCAGTCGCTCATTATGTTTGCCAATGGTGGATAACACAATTGCCAGGCATAAAAAACGAAAATCTCACGGATACATCAATTCAATTTAAGAAAAAATATCGTGATCAAATTCGATGCAAATATTCATATTCAACATCACCTTTCCGACGTTTCGGTTTATGGATGACGATGAAAGTGGTTCTTCAAACCATTTTAACAAAACGTTTAGGACAGATTGGCAGTGTCGTTTATAAAATACTGATCACGCATTTTCTCATTTATTATATTCACAACCGACAAAGATTAAAAGATACACAAATTTCGACTGATTTACTCGTCTATTGTCTTCGAAAAATTGTTCGAAGATTGAATAAAATTGAAAATATGTCTTTATCTACTGATTTAAATGATGTGACACAATGGATGGAAAGTGTCACAGGACAAATCAAAGAGAAAATTGAATATATTTTCCCAAGATCAAATTGGCAGCACCACTTTCACATAGATGAAAAACAAATCCATGAATTGAATACAAATCAATCTAAAATATATGAACATTCTTTTACAAAATTAAAAGATTACTTAAAAAAATCTCAATCGTCTTCATCGTATCAACAATTTTCTCGTAATTATAATTCTGACAGTTCTATACCAACGAGCTTCAAAGGCGAAAACGATGAATTACCTTCCGTCGCCAAATACGACTATGAAACCATTGATTTCGCATTAATACGCATCGAAATCTGGGTACAATTGTATTTAGAACAATGGATCAATCAGGCCTTATCATTAGAAAATGGAGGTGAACGTTTTGAAAAGTTACAAAGTTTCTTCGAAAATTATCAACGTACAGCTTTACAACATTATTATTCAGACAATAAATCAACAGATCCTGTCGGTTATAGTCGATATATTTTAACATCATTAAGAATAATTCGTTTTATTCATATGAAATTATGTGAAGATAAACGATTTGAACGACTGAAATCTCATGCCATTCAGATTCCGAATCTTTTGGAATTATTTGAATATTTAGTTTTACCAAGTCGCGATGAAATGATTCGAGCTCGTGTTATTTACGATTATTTTAAAGAATTTAGTGAAAAACAATATCCTGAACTTTTAAGTAATATTAATTCGAAGAATGCATTTGGCGTGTTTTTTGCTAGTCGATCAGAACAAATGACTAAAGTTCTGACAGCAATTCAAGCACAAGTTGAACAAGATAAAAACGCTAAAACACAAGAAGTGATTCAAGAGAAAGCAAAATATGAGACATTGATCAACGAAGCAAAGGAACTGATATGTGAATGTAAAACAGAATATCCTTATACAAAATGTGATCGATGTAAGATCATGCAAAAAGCAAACAGCATAAAAGTAGAGATTTACGAATGTCCAATACCATCGATACGTGAAAGTGCATTGGCTGTGATCTTTGAATTACAAATGCCTGTCGAAATTCGATGTTATCGAGATATACTTTGGCAATTTATTAATCGTCCGAATCCAGTACCATCGAGTAAGATGCACGAATGGTTGAGTATGTCTCCTCATAAGAGTAAACTAAGTCAATACTGCACTGGTTCATACAATCGTAAAGTAAAATTAGTATCATCGACTAAATCTACATCACAAACTCATTATTTTGCACCACGATCTATTTCATGCACACCTTTGGAAGATTTTTTCATCGAGAACAGTTTACAAGTACAGATCTCTTCAACAAAACCAGCTGCATTTCAAGATGAATGTCTCACATTAACACCGCAACTAACCGATGTTAATTATAAACTTTTGCAGTTTTCTGTTGATAATACGAAATTCGTACAAAATCAGGTAATTGCTCAACTATCAAATTGTTCATTATCACTCAAACCATCACAATTTGTTGAATTTGGTTCATTTCGGTCTGGTCATCGTTTGCAATGGTGGAATCTTTTGAGTATAATAGAATTAGATTCTCTATCAATGAATGAAGAAAGTGTTGCCATACTTATAACCCATTCACTTTGGCAATATGGTCCTATGACAAATGATCGAGAAGATCTCATTTGTTACTGGTGTCCAGAATCACATCAACAATTACTAGATGATGGTTTTGTTGATGAATTAATCTTACGAATAGATCGTCGTTTAAATGAATGTCAATGCAATTGGCAACATGAATTAGTGTTAGTAATTCTTACAATTATTGTAATGAGACTATTGACTATTTGTAATTCAACAAAGGAAACTCGAGTGATTGATTTGGCTTTAAAATGTCGAAAGATAGCTGTAAAATGGATTGAACTAATTACAGAGAGTATTCAAAATCCATCTTCATTAGAATTTGATAAAGTCGAAACATTACGTGATAAACTCGCTATTATTGGTTTAGCTGGTTTATTAACATTTTCATTACATATAGATAATGTGTTGTTATTGAATGAACATATTATATGTTTACTTAAATTAGCAACGACTGTTCAAGATAATCTTATTTTGAACAAAAGACAAACTGGTACAAGTGTTTTCATGAGAAATCTAACGCGATTCAATGAACGTAATCTTATATTATTACAACCACATTTAAGTCAATTCCTTGAGACCACTTCCTACGAAAGTTTAAATAAGTTTACTGCTGAATATTGGGCAGTGAACAGAAGTACTAATACGACTGATGAAAAATGGACAAAACAAAACTTGGATATCTATGATGGTACATATCATACTCTGTATGGATTAAATAAAGTATCAATTAATTGTATCAGAGGAAGATTTTTAGTCGATACAGTGACGATTGGTTTTTTACCTGAAAAAATAACGTCGAATCAATTGTTTATTCGTGTCTTTGGAAAGCAAATTTTTGAAGTACAACCATCAGACAAAAAGAATACTTATATCACTAAACACGGGTATCATACAAATCGAAGAGTTCATTACGAGTTTCATTACAGTGATTTTCCTCAGAGTCTGACAATTCAAGAACGACATAGTCAAACAAACAATAGATTTGAATTGATTCCTGTCGATTGTTTCGAAAAAGAATTACCGGATATATTTACCTCGAATTATAGTCACTGGAAGGATAACAAAACTGGAAAAATCGAATTTCGACCAATTTGTTTTCAAGATCCAAAGTTTCTTACTGATATACATTATGTTTTATCAATAGAAGCCGGATATGTCATAACGAGGAATACGGAAACAAAACAAGTATTAATCAATCAATCATCCTCTTTGTTTAAAAACCTATTTGAACGTTATTTTATTCGTCTCGATGATGCACCGTATGTGTACATGTTACGAGACCTTGCCGTCGAAAATACCAAATTAAAGTTTTGTGATATTATTCATATAAATCTGTCTCGATTAGGTATTGCTTTCCGATATGACATCCATCGAAATATGATCACTTCTCGTGAATATTCAGATATGTATATCGATGAAAATCAATGGTTTGGAACATTGACAGGTTTGAAAGCTGGCCTTCTGCTATCACCCACGACAATAAATAATCAACAAAATAAATATCGTCTCTGTCGAAAAGTGATTATTCCATTTGGACATGTTCAAATTGAAAAAACGCCAGATAAAAGTCATCAAACTGTCACTATAGAACGAAAAGCTTCATCAGGAACGTTACTTCGTCAATATTTTGTTTTTATTTTAAATGATCGATTACGTATTCTTCAATCAACTGATAGTCCGACCGAATGGCTCTATTTAGCTTTATTACATGCAATGACATCCAATCCTCTACCAGATCAATATACAGGAATGACTGGCATGGAACGTTCTTTTCAACTATTAAATTCAGCTGGATCTTGGTCTGATCAACCATATGACACAATATCTCTCAATATCCTTTCTCAAATTGCAAGTTTATCACCAAAAACAAATTATTATCCTGAACATAAGACATGTATGATAAAAATCGAATGGAATACTCAAAATTTACCTTGTTCCATTCAACATTTTGGTTATTATTTATTAGCGAAGAAGTTATATGAAACAAGTGAACAATGGAAGTTTATGTATCCAACAAATACATCACATAGTATACAAAAATTGTTTGAAAGTAAAGAATACAACGAAAAAGTATTGGCAAAACTCTATTGGGATTATCGAGATTCATATAATCCCACAGCACGATTATCTTCTGAGATGGAAACAGAAATCCAATCGACAAGTATAACAAAATCATACCAACCAGTATGGGAAAGTTCCACATTGTCAACCATTTATAATAATCGACTCCGATTGACAGATGGTTTATATTCCAGTGGAGATGTATATCTAAAAAATCATTCATCATTGACATGTTTTCCATTATCTCGATGGTTAACAGATGACTATCAACCGAAAAATATTTGGATTAGTTTATTTAAATTAATTGAACAACTAAAAACAGAACAAACTCAAACTCAACCATATGAAGTTGAACGTTTAGAAATACTCTTAGACTTTCTTCGTTACATTTCTCGTAAACACGAAACTCAACCGGTTTATTTTCAACTACTTAAATCAATTCTGAAATCATCAATAACACCACTGCGAACCCTTCCATATTCTGAACTCACTCATTATGAAAACATCCAGGAAACATCAGTTCAATCACATCGTATTAACTTTCCACAACGACTTTACCAACATAATCGAGAAAAAGCTTTACAAGAAATTCGAAGCTGTTTTAACAACAATTGTGAATATGAAAATGAAACTTTTCCAAAATGGCGCATCAACACATCTGAAATCGAGAGATTATTTGAATCTTGGCGTGCCAATGGTATATTTCGCTCTTTTCTAGACAATATTCAGAGCCATATTCAATCAATTACAATTATTCCATTAAATACTAACGTGAACGTTAGTCCTCAAAGTTTTTCAACAGAATCATTTCAAAATCATTATCAAATTAGAATTAATTCTCAAAATAATTCTATTGATCAAAACTTACTTGAATATGCTAAACAAAAATTTTTACATTCTCATTCTAATTATTTCATTAAACCAACTACAGTTACAGAAATAATAAATGAACAACAGAAGGCATTTCCGAAAGAAATAATTCCTTCGACAGATCCTCAAACCAATCCTCTCAGCGATATTGCTAATTATTTTAAAGAATATCTCACAAACAGTTGGGCAAAATTTCAAGCGACAAAAGAGTATCAAAGAAAATATCCTGATTTAAACGAAATCGATAATTTTCTCCGATCTTATTGTGAACAATCGACACAAATGCGGAATGAATTAATCAAATCAATCAAATTAAACAATGAATTATTATTCAAAACAGGGTTAATGATAAGAATCTTACCAACAACATTAATATCTATCTTGCAACAAACTAATACCGATAACTTATCATCATCATCCTTAACAACTGATCAACGCACATTACTCGGTGGTTTGCTTGTTAATTGCGTTGTTGAACAACAAATTGAACGAGCATTATATCTTGCAAATCATGAAAAATGGGAAGATTTTGAGAAAGAAATTTCCAATATTCCTCATACAAATTGGATACCAGCAGATCATATTTCATGGTTAATCATGGAACTAGAAATGAATATTACCATTCGAGAAATTCAAATTCAAGTTGCACGTCATATGATGAATCCAAAAACAACAGAAGACAATTCTTCAATACGTAATACCGTCATGCAAATGAATATGGGTGAAGGGAAAACTTCGGTTATTCTTCCGATGTTAGCACTTAGTTTAAGTTCATCATCATCAAGTTTAGTTCGTATAATTGTATTAAAATCTTTATTTCCGATGAATTATCAATCATTACGATGTAAATTAGGTGGTTTATTAAATCGACGTGTTTTACCATTTGCCTGTCGACGTGATATGAATTTTAGTAATTTACAAGTCGAACAAATCTTTACTCGTCTTCAACAAGGATTAAGTAATTGTGATGTTGTACTGACGTCGCCGGAGGATATACTTTCATTTGATTTGCTGACTATCGATAAATGTCGACGAAATGAATTTGATGTTGGTCAATCAATGTTATCTGTTCAACATTGGTGTAAAACATACATTCGTGATATTTTAGATGAATCGGATGAAATTTTACATGTTAAATATCAATTGATTTATTCGGTTGGTCGTGAACAACAAGTTGATGGAGGTGTAGAACGTTGGAAAACTATTCAATCGATTTTAACATTTGTCAAACAACATGCTGCAACTATTGCACATCAGTATGGAGATGACGTTTTTTATAAAGCCTCAACACGTAAGAGTCATTTTCCAGAATTTCGTTTATTATCACATCAACCATTTCCATCATTATGTAAACTTATTCTAAAGGAATGGCTTAATCAAAGAAGTTTTCGTCAGAATGAATTGCAGTTGATCGAATTGTTTATCTTGAATACAGACTCATCTATAGATGACCTGAGTGATCGATTTCCCGAGACAACTATTCAATTATTTCTCATATTACGTGGTTTATTATCATCAGAATTATTATTTGTTGCTCTGAAAAGACGCTATCGTGTTAATTTCGGTGTGAATCAAAATTCGAAGTTTAATCGTTTAATAGCGGTACCATTTCGTGCGAAAGATGTTGCAGCAGAGAATACAGAATTTGGTCATCCAGATATTGCTATAATTTTAACTCAACTTTCTTATTATTACAGTGGTTTAAATGATAAACAAATGTTGCAATGTTTCGATCGTATGAATGAACAAGAAGAAGATCCTGATATGATTTATGAGGAATGGATTTCTCAAGAAGATAAAAATGATAATCTAATTTCAAAGATTCAACATTGGAAATCAATTAATTTAAAAAATTATCAACAAAGAACGGAATATCTCTTTCCAGGTTTACGTCATAATATCTTAGTAATTAATTATTTTCTTAATCATTTTGTGTTTCCTCGAGAAGCAAAACAATTTCCACATAAATTAGTTTCTACTCCTTGGGATTTATCATCATCATTTTCACGAAAACAAATCATCACTGGATTTAGTGGAACAAATGATACACAATTATTACTACCGGCTCATATTCATCAGTGTGATTTACCGGAATTACAAAAAACAGATGCTCTCGTTCTCAATAATTTACTTCGGACCGAAAATGAAAATTATCAATGCTTACCAATCAGTGCGAGTTCGGAGGAGATTTTAAAACAAATTGTCAATTCTCACTTGAATATTCAAGTTATTCTTGATGTTGGTGCATTATTTATCGATGGAACAAATCATCAAATAGCAACGAAATGGTTGAATTTATTAGATAAAAGTAAAATTGACTATGCAGTTTATTTCGAATCGGATGAAGTTTTTGTTAGTGATCGTCTCAATCGATTTCATGCATTTTCGACATCACCTGCTAGTGAACGATTAGATCGTTGCGTATTTTATCTCGATGAAATTCATACGCGAGGAACAGATTTTAAATTTCCAAGTGGTTTTAGAGCAGCTGTAACATTGGGAAATGGTTTAACGAAGGATCGTTTAGTCCAAGCATGTATGAGAATGAGAAAATTAGGCATATGTCATTGGTTAAGTTTTTGGAGTTCAAATGAAGTTCATCATCAAATTGAAATGTTGAAAAGAAATTCATCATCATCATCAGATCAGAAAAAACATTCAAATGAGCAGGTCACTCTGGCTGATATCCTTCGGTGGGTGTATGAAAATACTCAACAAGCAACTTGGGATGGTTTACATCACTGGGCTACACAAAGTTTAAGTTTTCAACGGAAAGTAACTGCTTTTCGAAACATCTATCAAAATACTTATCAACAAAGGTATACAAACACAGTGATGGAACAGTTAGCTAAAGATTGTTTGGAAAATGAAATATTGGATTTAAAGTCAATGTATGGTCCATCAAAAACTTGGCAAACTATTTATGAAATTTACTGTGCTCGGTATGAATATTTTCAGATATGTTCATCGATTGAAATTCATGAAGCTGTATCTAAACAATTACAGGAGTATAGTGGATCAAAAACATTACTGTCGCAATTATTAGATGAGGAACAACAGCGGGAATTGGAACAAGAACAGGAAATGGAAGAAGAACGACAACAGAAACGTCCACCAGCTGTTCAACCTTGCGAACCTGTTCTACACAATGAGATTCAAAGATTATGTGATATGCAAGGTCCTGTGGTGAATTTATCTAAATTAACTACAGTATTTCGTCCTTTAAAAGATGCGTTTCTTGATACTACATTCCAACAACACAGCCAATATCATTGTTGGCAAAATAATCTCTGGATTTCAACGGAATTTCAACGAGTCATTCAAACACGAGGAGAATCATTAGATACATTTCTACGTCCTCCACGATGGGTACTCTTCTATCGCAATAAAGACGTTATTGTTGTTAGTGGTTTTGAAGCCAATTGGTTGTTAGGTCATTTACAGCTTCTTCATCATAAACAGAAACTAGATAAACCAGTGACAACAACATTACGACTTCTCCTCCCACGCCTTCAACGAAATCAATCGATTTTCATTGATATTCCACGTCTCACCATTCCTCCAAATGTTTCTTTTTCTATTCCAGTTCAATGGTTGGCTCAATTATTTGTTTTTAATGGGACTCTATATTTCGATACTGTTGAAGAACAAACAGCTTATTGTCAATGTTTAGGTCTATGTCCAAAACCACGAACAAAACTTGAAGATGATGCTTTCGACAATGGGTGGATCGCTCTCGATGGTTATGTAGAACAACTGAAACATCGTCAACAATTACAAATTCATCATTGTTGTTTCCCTTCGAATCCATTGACATTTGTAAAAAAACTACTCGAAAATCGAAATTGTTCACACGCACCATTGACATCACATGTTGGCAGTATTATTTTCAATGCAGTGAAACTTCCAGTACCATAAACTCGATTTTTTACATTTAATACTGACTGATAATTTCATCATTTATTGATGAAAAAAAAGAATGTTTTAATAATCAACAATAAAATTAATATAATTGAGTTTGCATGACCTTAATTCAAAAATCTAGACGATAGATATGACACCTAGAAATCGTAATACCATAGTGTTCTATTAAGATCATATGGGAAACAGAAACCAAAGGAAAATATACATATACGAAAAAATAAGCAGACGATAACTTCTCACGCATTGTCTGTTGCTTAAGAACATATTTTTTTACTTGTTAGGCTCGGAGAACACGTAGATTCTCAATCACATAAAATGTAATTTTTTAATTGAAAAATCAATTATTGAATATCATAACTAAAAATGTAAATTACAACATTTCTAATCAAAAGAAAATATTCGTTGCAATATTGTCGATGAACTTACTAATAGATTATTATGAAAAATATAATACTTTACATCTACCACATTTGTATATGTATGACTGACGTAATACAATATGATTTGTAAATAGTGAGGAATGAACTAAAATAAAGAGAACACTTGACCTACTGTCGTTTTACATTATCGAATGAACTGTTGAGAAGTTAGTTAATTTATAATTTGTTCTAGTCGCTGATCATATGACATTTCTTTAGTTCTTTTCAACAGTAAGAGTCAATATTTTCATACATTATTTATTCGAGTATAGTTTTACAATGCTTAAAATATTTAAATTTGTTTATTTGGATGATCAACTGATCCTAATCGTAAATGTTGTGTTCGATATTTTTCTTTTTTTGATGGAATATTTTCATGTTTATGTAATAATGGTTCCGTTGATTTTATGCTATGTCGTATAACAACTGGTGAGGATTCACTCATTGTTCGACTTCGTTTTCTACTCGAGCGCTTACGAAATGAACGATTATAAAATAATAATAACATTTGTTTACAACTACAATATGCAATAATACCAACGAAAAGAAAAGCAAGATGAGCAAGAAAAATTGAAAGCCATTTTCGAGATTGTGATTCTACAGATGATTTCAATTCAATTGGTTTGGTTATATTAAAATGACGATTATGTGGTTGACTATAATTATATTCATTAGCAGCTTTGATACATTCATTTTCTTCAAAAAAAAGAAATAAAATGATGAGAATTTTGTTAAAGTTAAATAGAAAATGAAACTGTACTAGAACCGATGACTTGAATTGGATGACATTGAATATTAGTTGCTGGAAGTTTGAGACCAATTTCACCAATAAAACATAGATGATATATTTCACATAAATTTAATTGACATTGAAATATAACTTCAATACCTCCATTTTCTAAAATAATCGGTTGATTATTC
>CAJNOI010001930.1:0-11687 GCA_905250115.1 Adineta steineri | reverse complement strand
GTTTGATCTTGAGGTTGAATAGATACACAATTTGGATGTAGACGAACCGATATATGAATGAATTCATTTAGATTTATTACAGATTTATTCGTATGATGATCTTTATTTTGAACAATTAACTCAGGTTGATTATTACAGGATGGGTGTTGGTGTAGTTGCGGATGTCTGTGTCCCTTGTTGATCTAAGAGAACAGCCACACATCTACATCCTCTAGCGTGTACAGTTTCTAGTTTTTTGTCTCTCTATACGATATATGTCAGCAATGCATTCGATGCATCTGAAAGATGTTTTTTTTTGCAAACATCTGATGAAGATTTTTTCATTCTGCTTCACTCCATGAATTTCACATTCACCGAAAATGCAAACATTATTATTTTACGTTCTTTGTCTGGGATTCAGTGACATCTCACAACAACAGTCGCTTGTTAGATTAGAGAATTATTTGCCAACTCTGTTGTGGGTTTTTTCCCAGTCGAAGTTCTTTTATAAGTGTTGATAAAGATATGAAACCACATCATTTATAATAAACTTCATAAACGACAGGTATGCAATACGAATACTTTATTAGAGATAAAATAAGTTTTACTCAGTGTCTGTCTGGGTTTTTAAAACCATATTTTCTAACCAAATGAACAGCATAGAAAGTACCTATAAGTTTACAACTGTCTGTAGATTTAATTGATTTTTCTAAATTTCTTTCATGTGTTTGTAGTTATTGCTAAGCAATATATGACACCATACGGTAGCTTATGCAACTGTAAAAGGTATTGTTATGTTAACCAAAAGGTGAAAAACAGAAGAATCGTTGTTTTCAACGGCAGGGAGCATTGTTTCTTTGTTAACATTTGTATTTTTGTTGATTTTTTCAGATATTTCGTTAAAACTTATATTACGAATACGCGAGCATTAGTTATTATTCGATGTCTACGCGCAATTTGAATGAATCGATTTTAAACCATTTATTTCTTCCTCATGATCTACCAACATCAGAAGACACTGATTATTTACTTCAATCTAAACATCAAAATGAGCATAAACTTCTGGAAAGCTTCAAAGACTTTTTGGATTCTTTAGCTCCGCAAAAAACTCTACCAATCTTTTCAATTCTTAAGATCTGTATTCAAAATTGGTTAGTAATACAAAATATACAAAATTGCACTATATCAAATTTACAATCGACTATTGGAAAGTTAACACCTGGCGATTTCCTTCCGCTATATTTTCATGCACAAAATGCTGCCATTTTGATTGAAATGGATGAAAATCCTCCTAATCAACCATTAATATCATCTTGGCAAGTATTATTACCGACGGAAACAGTCACATCATCTTTACAGCCATATATATCCTACTATCCAACACCAACATTTCGATTATCAAATTCGTCTCAATTAATTACTTCGATCCAGTGCGAGTTGTTAGTCGAGTTTATGACTAATACCATTGAATATCCCAAATCTTCGAAAGCATCCCATTCATTCAATGAAACACGTGAAGTACCAGTCGCTCATTATGTTTGCCAATGGTGGATAACACAATTGCCAGGCATAAAAAACGAAAATCTCACGGATACATCAATTCAATTTAAGAAAAAATATCGTGATCAAATTCGATGCAAATATTCATATTCAACATCACCTTTCCGACGTTTCGGTTTATGGATGACGATGAAAGTGGTTCTTCAAACCATTTTAACAAAACGTTTAGGACAGATTGGCAGTGTCGTTTATAAAATACTGATCACGCATTTTCTCATTTATTATATTCACAACCGACAAAGATTAAAAGATACACAAATTTCGACTGATTTACTCGTCTATTGTCTTCGAAAAATTGTTCGAAGATTGAATAAAATTGAAAATATGTCTTTATCTACTGATTTAAATGATGTGACACAATGGATGGAAAGTGTCACAGGACAAATCAAAGAGAAAATTGAATATATTTTCCCAAGATCAAATTGGCAGCACCACTTTCACATAGATGAAAAACAAATCCATGAATTGAATACAAATCAATCTAAAATATATGAACATTCTTTTACAAAATTAAAAGATTACTTAAAAAAATCTCAATCGTCTTCATCGTATCAACAATTTTCTCGTAATTATAATTCTGACAGTTCTATACCAACGAGCTTCAAAGGCGAAAACGATGAATTACCTTCCGTCGCCAAATACGACTATGAAACCATTGATTTCGCATTAATACGCATCGAAATCTGGGTACAATTGTATTTAGAACAATGGATCAATCAGGCCTTATCATTAGAAAATGGAGGTGAACGTTTTGAAAAGTTACAAAGTTTCTTCGAAAATTATCAACGTACAGCTTTACAACATTATTATTCAGACAATAAATCAACAGATCCTGTCGGTTATAGTCGATATATTTTAACATCATTAAGAATAATTCGTTTTATTCATATGAAATTATGTGAAGATAAACGATTTGAACGACTGAAATCTCATGCCATTCAGATTCCGAATCTTTTGGAATTATTTGAATATTTAGTTTTACCAAGTCGCGATGAAATGATTCGAGCTCGTGTTATTTACGATTATTTTAAAGAATTTAGTGAAAAACAATATCCTGAACTTTTAAGTAATATTAATTCGAAGAATGCATTTGGCGTGTTTTTTGCTAGTCGATCAGAACAAATGACTAAAGTTCTGACAGCAATTCAAGCACAAGTTGAACAAGATAAAAACGCTAAAACACAAGAAGTGATTCAAGAGAAAGCAAAATATGAGACATTGATCAACGAAGCAAAGGAACTGATATGTGAATGTAAAACAGAATATCCTTATACAAAATGTGATCGATGTAAGATCATGCAAAAAGCAAACAGCATAAAAGTAGAGATTTACGAATGTCCAATACCATCGATACGTGAAAGTGCATTGGCTGTGATCTTTGAATTACAAATGCCTGTCGAAATTCGATGTTATCGAGATATACTTTGGCAATTTATTAATCGTCCGAATCCAGTACCATCGAGTAAGATGCACGAATGGTTGAGTATGTCTCCTCATAAGAGTAAACTAAGTCAATACTGCACTGGTTCATACAATCGTAAAGTAAAATTAGTATCATCGACTAAATCTACATCACAAACTCATTATTTTGCACCACGATCTATTTCATGCACACCTTTGGAAGATTTTTTCATCGAGAACAGTTTACAAGTACAGATCTCTTCAACAAAACCAGCTGCATTTCAAGATGAATGTCTCACATTAACACCGCAACTAACCGATGTTAATTATAAACTTTTGCAGTTTTCTGTTGATAATACGAAATTCGTACAAAATCAGGTAATTGCTCAACTATCAAATTGTTCATTATCACTCAAACCATCACAATTTGTTGAATTTGGTTCATTTCGGTCTGGTCATCGTTTGCAATGGTGGAATCTTTTGAGTATAATAGAATTAGATTCTCTATCAATGAATGAAGAAAGTGTTGCCATACTTATAACCCATTCACTTTGGCAATATGGTCCTATGACAAATGATCGAGAAGATCTCATTTGTTACTGGTGTCCAGAATCACATCAACAATTACTAGATGATGGTTTTGTTGATGAATTAATCTTACGAATAGATCGTCGTTTAAATGAATGTCAATGCAATTGGCAACATGAATTAGTGTTAGTAATTCTTACAATTATTGTAATGAGACTATTGACTATTTGTAATTCAACAAAGGAAACTCGAGTGATTGATTTGGCTTTAAAATGTCGAAAGATAGCTGTAAAATGGATTGAACTAATTACAGAGAGTATTCAAAATCCATCTTCATTAGAATTTGATAAAGTCGAAACATTACGTGATAAACTCGCTATTATTGGTTTAGCTGGTTTATTAACATTTTCATTACATATAGATAATGTGTTGTTATTGAATGAACATATTATATGTTTACTTAAATTAGCAACGACTGTTCAAGATAATCTTATTTTGAACAAAAGACAAACTGGTACAAGTGTTTTCATGAGAAATCTAACGCGATTCAATGAACGTAATCTTATATTATTACAACCACATTTAAGTCAATTCCTTGAGACCACTTCCTACGAAAGTTTAAATAAGTTTACTGCTGAATATTGGGCAGTGAACAGAAGTACTAATACGACTGATGAAAAATGGACAAAACAAAACTTGGATATCTATGATGGTACATATCATACTCTGTATGGATTAAATAAAGTATCAATTAATTGTATCAGAGGAAGATTTTTAGTCGATACAGTGACGATTGGTTTTTTACCTGAAAAAATAACGTCGAATCAATTGTTTATTCGTGTCTTTGGAAAGCAAATTTTTGAAGTACAACCATCAGACAAAAAGAATACTTATATCACTAAACACGGGTATCATACAAATCGAAGAGTTCATTACGAGTTTCATTACAGTGATTTTCCTCAGAGTCTGACAATTCAAGAACGACATAGTCAAACAAACAATAGATTTGAATTGATTCCTGTCGATTGTTTCGAAAAAGAATTACCGGATATATTTACCTCGAATTATAGTCACTGGAAGGATAACAAAACTGGAAAAATCGAATTTCGACCAATTTGTTTTCAAGATCCAAAGTTTCTTACTGATATACATTATGTTTTATCAATAGAAGCCGGATATGTCATAACGAGGAATACGGAAACAAAACAAGTATTAATCAATCAATCATCCTCTTTGTTTAAAAACCTATTTGAACGTTATTTTATTCGTCTCGATGATGCACCGTATGTGTACATGTTACGAGACCTTGCCGTCGAAAATACCAAATTAAAGTTTTGTGATATTATTCATATAAATCTGTCTCGATTAGGTATTGCTTTCCGATATGACATCCATCGAAATATGATCACTTCTCGTGAATATTCAGATATGTATATCGATGAAAATCAATGGTTTGGAACATTGACAGGTTTGAAAGCTGGCCTTCTGCTATCACCCACGACAATAAATAATCAACAAAATAAATATCGTCTCTGTCGAAAAGTGATTATTCCATTTGGACATGTTCAAATTGAAAAAACGCCAGATAAAAGTCATCAAACTGTCACTATAGAACGAAAAGCTTCATCAGGAACGTTACTTCGTCAATATTTTGTTTTTATTTTAAATGATCGATTACGTATTCTTCAATCAACTGATAGTCCGACCGAATGGCTCTATTTAGCTTTATTACATGCAATGACATCCAATCCTCTACCAGATCAATATACAGGAATGACTGGCATGGAACGTTCTTTTCAACTATTAAATTCAGCTGGATCTTGGTCTGATCAACCATATGACACAATATCTCTCAATATCCTTTCTCAAATTGCAAGTTTATCACCAAAAACAAATTATTATCCTGAACATAAGACATGTATGATAAAAATCGAATGGAATACTCAAAATTTACCTTGTTCCATTCAACATTTTGGTTATTATTTATTAGCGAAGAAGTTATATGAAACAAGTGAACAATGGAAGTTTATGTATCCAACAAATACATCACATAGTATACAAAAATTGTTTGAAAGTAAAGAATACAACGAAAAAGTATTGGCAAAACTCTATTGGGATTATCGAGATTCATATAATCCCACAGCACGATTATCTTCTGAGATGGAAACAGAAATCCAATCGACAAGTATAACAAAATCATACCAACCAGTATGGGAAAGTTCCACATTGTCAACCATTTATAATAATCGACTCCGATTGACAGATGGTTTATATTCCAGTGGAGATGTATATCTAAAAAATCATTCATCATTGACATGTTTTCCATTATCTCGATGGTTAACAGATGACTATCAACCGAAAAATATTTGGATTAGTTTATTTAAATTAATTGAACAACTAAAAACAGAACAAACTCAAACTCAACCATATGAAGTTGAACGTTTAGAAATACTCTTAGACTTTCTTCGTTACATTTCTCGTAAACACGAAACTCAACCGGTTTATTTTCAACTACTTAAATCAATTCTGAAATCATCAATAACACCACTGCGAACCCTTCCATATTCTGAACTCACTCATTATGAAAACATCCAGGAAACATCAGTTCAATCACATCGTATTAACTTTCCACAACGACTTTACCAACATAATCGAGAAAAAGCTTTACAAGAAATTCGAAGCTGTTTTAACAACAATTGTGAATATGAAAATGAAACTTTTCCAAAATGGCGCATCAACACATCTGAAATCGAGAGATTATTTGAATCTTGGCGTGCCAATGGTATATTTCGCTCTTTTCTAGACAATATTCAGAGCCATATTCAATCAATTACAATTATTCCATTAAATACTAACGTGAACGTTAGTCCTCAAAGTTTTTCAACAGAATCATTTCAAAATCATTATCAAATTAGAATTAATTCTCAAAATAATTCTATTGATCAAAACTTACTTGAATATGCTAAACAAAAATTTTTACATTCTCATTCTAATTATTTCATTAAACCAACTACAGTTACAGAAATAATAAATGAACAACAGAAGGCATTTCCGAAAGAAATAATTCCTTCGACAGATCCTCAAACCAATCCTCTCAGCGATATTGCTAATTATTTTAAAGAATATCTCACAAACAGTTGGGCAAAATTTCAAGCGACAAAAGAGTATCAAAGAAAATATCCTGATTTAAACGAAATCGATAATTTTCTCCGATCTTATTGTGAACAATCGACACAAATGCGGAATGAATTAATCAAATCAATCAAATTAAACAATGAATTATTATTCAAAACAGGGTTAATGATAAGAATCTTACCAACAACATTAATATCTATCTTGCAACAAACTAATACCGATAACTTATCATCATCATCCTTAACAACTGATCAACGCACATTACTCGGTGGTTTGCTTGTTAATTGCGTTGTTGAACAACAAATTGAACGAGCATTATATCTTGCAAATCATGAAAAATGGGAAGATTTTGAGAAAGAAATTTCCAATATTCCTCATACAAATTGGATACCAGCAGATCATATTTCATGGTTAATCATGGAACTAGAAATGAATATTACCATTCGAGAAATTCAAATTCAAGTTGCACGTCATATGATGAATCCAAAAACAACAGAAGACAATTCTTCAATACGTAATACCGTCATGCAAATGAATATGGGTGAAGGGAAAACTTCGGTTATTCTTCCGATGTTAGCACTTAGTTTAAGTTCATCATCATCAAGTTTAGTTCGTATAATTGTATTAAAATCTTTATTTCCGATGAATTATCAATCATTACGATGTAAATTAGGTGGTTTATTAAATCGACGTGTTTTACCATTTGCCTGTCGACGTGATATGAATTTTAGTAATTTACAAGTCGAACAAATCTTTACTCGTCTTCAACAAGGATTAAGTAATTGTGATGTTGTACTGACGTCGCCGGAGGATATACTTTCATTTGATTTGCTGACTATCGATAAATGTCGACGAAATGAATTTGATGTTGGTCAATCAATGTTATCTGTTCAACATTGGTGTAAAACATACATTCGTGATATTTTAGATGAATCGGATGAAATTTTACATGTTAAATATCAATTGATTTATTCGGTTGGTCGTGAACAACAAGTTGATGGAGGTGTAGAACGTTGGAAAACTATTCAATCGATTTTAACATTTGTCAAACAACATGCTGCAACTATTGCACATCAGTATGGAGATGACGTTTTTTATAAAGCCTCAACACGTAAGAGTCATTTTCCAGAATTTCGTTTATTATCACATCAACCATTTCCATCATTATGTAAACTTATTCTAAAGGAATGGCTTAATCAAAGAAGTTTTCGTCAGAATGAATTGCAGTTGATCGAATTGTTTATCTTGAATACAGACTCATCTATAGATGACCTGAGTGATCGATTTCCCGAGACAACTATTCAATTATTTCTCATATTACGTGGTTTATTATCATCAGAATTATTATTTGTTGCTCTGAAAAGACGCTATCGTGTTAATTTCGGTGTGAATCAAAATTCGAAGTTTAATCGTTTAATAGCGGTACCATTTCGTGCGAAAGATGTTGCAGCAGAGAATACAGAATTTGGTCATCCAGATATTGCTATAATTTTAACTCAACTTTCTTATTATTACAGTGGTTTAAATGATAAACAAATGTTGCAATGTTTCGATCGTATGAATGAACAAGAAGAAGATCCTGATATGATTTATGAGGAATGGATTTCTCAAGAAGATAAAAATGATAATCTAATTTCAAAGATTCAACATTGGAAATCAATTAATTTAAAAAATTATCAACAAAGAACGGAATATCTCTTTCCAGGT
This sequence comes from Adineta steineri, assembly GCA_905250115.1. Lineage (NCBI taxonomy): Eukaryota > Metazoa > Rotifera > Eurotatoria > Adinetida > Adinetidae > Adineta > Adineta steineri. Next base: position 3,377 of record CAJNOI010001930.1, on the reverse strand, counting down.
TTACGTCATAATATCTTAGTAATTAATTATTTTCTTAATCATTTTGTGTTTCCTCGAGAAGCAAAACAATTTCCACATAAATTAGTTTCTACTCCTTGGGATTTATCATCATCATTTTCACGAAAACAAATCATCACTGGATTTAGTGGAACAAATGATACACAATTATTACTACCGGCTCATATTCATCAGTGTGATTTACCGGAATTACAAAAAACAGATGCTCTCGTTCTCAATAATTTACTTCGGACCGAAAATGAAAATTATCAATGCTTACCAATCAGTGCGAGTTCGGAGGAGATTTTAAAACAAATTGTCAATTCTCACTTGAATATTCAAGTTATTCTTGATGTTGGTGCATTATTTATCGATGGAACAAATCATCAAATAGCAACGAAATGGTTGAATTTATTAGATAAAAGTAAAATTGACTATGCAGTTTATTTCGAATCGGATGAAGTTTTTGTTAGTGATCGTCTCAATCGATTTCATGCATTTTCGACATCACCTGCTAGTGAACGATTAGATCGTTGCGTATTTTATCTCGATGAAATTCATACGCGAGGAACAGATTTTAAATTTCCAAGTGGTTTTAGAGCAGCTGTAACATTGGGAAATGGTTTAACGAAGGATCGTTTAGTCCAAGCATGTATGAGAATGAGAAAATTAGGCATATGTCATTGGTTAAGTTTTTGGAGTTCAAATGAAGTTCATCATCAAATTGAAATGTTGAAAAGAAATTCATCATCATCATCAGATCAGAAAAAACATTCAAATGAGCAGGTCACTCTGGCTGATATCCTTCGGTGGGTGTATGAAAATACTCAACAAGCAACTTGGGATGGTTTACATCACTGGGCTACACAAAGTTTAAGTTTTCAACGGAAAGTAACTGCTTTTCGAAACATCTATCAAAATACTTATCAACAAAGGTATACAAACACAGTGATGGAACAGTTAGCTAAAGATTGTTTGGAAAATGAAATATTGGATTTAAAGTCAATGTATGGTCCATCAAAAACTTGGCAAACTATTTATGAAATTTACTGTGCTCGGTATGAATATTTTCAGATATGTTCATCGATTGAAATTCATGAAGCTGTATCTAAACAATTACAGGAGTATAGTGGATCAAAAACATTACTGTCGCAATTATTAGATGAGGAACAACAGCGGGAATTGGAACAAGAACAGGAAATGGAAGAAGAACGACAACAGAAACGTCCACCAGCTGTTCAACCTTGCGAACCTGTTCTACACAATGAGATTCAAAGATTATGTGATATGCAAGGTCCTGTGGTGAATTTATCTAAATTAACTACAGTATTTCGTCCTTTAAAAGATGCGTTTCTTGATACTACATTCCAACAACACAGCCAATATCATTGTTGGCAAAATAATCTCTGGATTTCAACGGAATTTCAACGAGTCATTCAAACACGAGGAGAATCATTAGATACATTTCTACGTCCTCCACGATGGGTACTCTTCTATCGCAATAAAGACGTTATTGTTGTTAGTGGTTTTGAAGCCAATTGGTTGTTAGGTCATTTACAGCTTCTTCATCATAAACAGAAACTAGATAAACCAGTGACAACAACATTACGACTTCTCCTCCCACGCCTTCAACGAAATCAATCGATTTTCATTGATATTCCACGTCTCACCATTCCTCCAAATGTTTCTTTTTCTATTCCAGTTCAATGGTTGGCTCAATTATTTGTTTTTAATGGGACTCTATATTTCGATACTGTTGAAGAACAAACAGCTTATTGTCAATGTTTAGGTCTATGTCCAAAACCACGAACAAAACTTGAAGATGATGCTTTCGACAATGGGTGGATCGCTCTCGATGGTTATGTAGAACAACTGAAACATCGTCAACAATTACAAATTCATCATTGTTGTTTCCCTTCGAATCCATTGACATTTGTAAAAAAACTACTCGAAAATCGAAATTGTTCACACGCACCATTGACATCACATGTTGGCAGTATTATTTTCAATGCAGTGAAACTTCCAGTACCATAAACTCGATTTTTTACATTTAATACTGACTGATAATTTCATCATTTATTGATGAAAAAAAAGAATGTTTTAATAATCAACAATAAAATTAATATAATTGAGTTTGCATGACCTTAATTCAAAAATCTAGACGATAGATATGACACCTAGAAATCGTAATACCATAGTGTTCTATTAAGATCATATGGGAAACAGAAACCAAAGGAAAATATACATATACGAAAAAATAAGCAGACGATAACTTCTCACGCATTGTCTGTTGCTTAAGAACATATTTTTTTACTTGTTAGGCTCGGAGAACACGTAGATTCTCAATCACATAAAATGTAATTTTTTAATTGAAAAATCAATTATTGAATATCATAACTAAAAATGTAAATTACAACATTTCTAATCAAAAGAAAATATTCGTTGCAATATTGTCGATGAACTTACTAATAGATTATTATGAAAAATATAATACTTTACATCTACCACATTTGTATATGTATGACTGACGTAATACAATATGATTTGTAAATAGTGAGGAATGAACTAAAATAAAGAGAACACTTGACCTACTGTCGTTTTACATTATCGAATGAACTGTTGAGAAGTTAGTTAATTTATAATTTGTTCTAGTCGCTGATCATATGACATTTCTTTAGTTCTTTTCAACAGTAAGAGTCAATATTTTCATACATTATTTATTCGAGTATAGTTTTACAATGCTTAAAATATTTAAATTTGTTTATTTGGATGATCAACTGATCCTAATCGTAAATGTTGTGTTCGATATTTTTCTTTTTTTGATGGAATATTTTCATGTTTATGTAATAATGGTTCCGTTGATTTTATGCTATGTCGTATAACAACTGGTGAGGATTCACTCATTGTTCGACTTCGTTTTCTACTCGAGCGCTTACGAAATGAACGATTATAAAATAATAATAACATTTGTTTACAACTACAATATGCAATAATACCAACGAAAAGAAAAGCAAGATGAGCAAGAAAAATTGAAAGCCATTTTCGAGATTGTGATTCTACAGATGATTTCAATTCAATTGGTTTGGTTATATTAAAATGACGATTATGTGGTTGACTATAATTATATTCATTAGCAGCTTTGATACATTCATTTTCTTCAAAAAAAAGAAATAAAATGATGAGAATTTTGTTAAAGTTAAATAGAAAATGAAACTGTACTAGAACCGATGACTTGAATTGGATGACATTGAATATTAGTTGCTGGAAGTTTGAGACCAATTTCACCAATAAAACATAGATGATATATTTCACATAAATTTAATTGACATTGAAATATAACTTCAATACCTCCATTTTCTAAAATAATCGGTTGATTATTC
>CAJNOI010001928.1:0-11689 GCA_905250115.1 Adineta steineri | reverse complement strand
AAAAAATAAAGGGCAAACTATAGTATGTCGATTTATTTTTCTTTTACATCATGTCGAAAGTAATAAAATCAAGTTCTGTTCGTTTTCTTTTTCTTTTTTACTGCATATCTAATTTCTTCATATATATACATATTGACAAATTGTCGAATTCTATTGATCAAGATGATTCACAGTTATATTAGTTCTTTCTAAATATACACACTTTTTCTTGCATTATAACCTGGATTACTAATTTTTGTTGTTCTTGCCTCTTTTACATATATATATAAAAGGGCAATAGTTTTCTCTTTCTCTCGCTTGTATAAATATCAACGACACACCTGCCAGTATAGCTGAGTCGATTTTCATCTACTGATAAAGCAAAAGTAGTTATAATATTTCTCTTCAAATAGTCGATTTACTGCAACTAACATGGGTAACAAAGCAGGAAAAAAAACTGGTTCAACGGAATTAACAGCAAAACGTTAGTATTCATTAAAAAATATTATAATTTTAAAATTGATTATCTGTTATATATTTAATAGAAATTGCTATGCTTCGAGCAAATACAAAATATACAGAAAGAGGTAAATGAAATATATATTTTTTATTATTATATTTATTATTGTTATCTATAGAAATCCGTGAATGGCATGCTGTTAGTTAATTTTATATAGCTATATATGTTCTTCGTCATATCTATTTACTTATAGGGTTTTCTTCGTGATTGTCCTAATGGTCGACTTGATAAAAAGAAATTTATTGAAGTTTACAAACAATTTTATCCCCAAGGCAAAGCAGATAACTTCTGCAAGTAAGAATATATATTGATTAAACTTTCTAAGGACTTTTTTTATTGATATTTAGACTTGCTTTTGATACATTCGATCAAAATGATGATGGTTCAATTGACTTCGATGAATTTCTTTTAGCTATCTCAGCTACTAGTCATGGTGATCTTGATGATCGACTTTCAGTTGCATTCGATATGTAAGATTTTCATTTTTTTGAAATATATTATCCTCATATTATTATTATTAGGTATGACATATCCGATGATGGATTCATCGATCAAAAGGAATTAGCTAAAATGATTTTAGCTATGGTAAAACTACCATTCTATAATATTTATTTGAGATAAAAAGAATGTCTTGTTTTTATAGTATGATCTTGTTGGTGAAACTGATCGTAAAGGTGATCGTGATCCAAAAAAAACGAGCTACTGAAATCATTTCCAAACTTGATGTTGGTGGTGATAAAAAATTAAATAAACAGGAATTTATTGCTGGGTAAGTTAGATTAAACTGATTATTCTAATACATTTATTCTTTTTTTCTTGTATTAGATGTAAGAATGATCCAGTTATTCGTCGTTTACTCGCACCAAATGCTTAAATATTTACTTCAATATTTGACATTTAATATTTTTAATGAATATTATAGAGAATTTCTTTCTTTTTTTTTCTTTTTCTTCATATTAACAACAGTAGAACACATATGAATAAAATTAATTCAGAAGAATAATAAATTAAATTTAAGTATTGTATTATTACTGATCTTGGTTTAGCCCGTTTTCTTCAATCAAATAAGTAAATAGAACAAAAGGGTTAATTTTTTCAAACGTTATTTCTCTTCTTGTCTATGAGTAACTATCAAGCAAATAAGAACAAATATATTTATTTATACAGAATGCATGTCAAAAGATAGAAGAGAAAAAAAAGATCGATAGCAATAATAAGTAAAGCTATAACATAACTATATGACATTTATGGGTTAACTTATATAACGGATGCATCCGACTTGAATGACTCTCCCAGATTTTGACGTATTTACTTGAATTTCTATCAGAAGATAGTCCATGGAATTCTCTACAAAACCGTATGAAAAGAGCTCTTTCAACAAATAAGAATGGGATTATATCGAGTCAACACTCTAAAATGGCCCACTTTTAGACATACATTTTTATAAAATGAATCATCTCATTTTTTTCAGATGAACAGACACAGAGTCTTACTATAATGCAATTTTTCAGTGCGTTTAGGTACATTTTTTCCGACAAAGCTAAAAACAAGATATTTAGATAGGATTGTGAGTTTAATCCTCTTAAAAGACAGTTTCAAAACATCGATCTTTCTCGTTCTACGCCTCAAGCATTCTGCTCATAAGAAGATAATAGAGAAAACATTTTTATTCAACTTAGTAATAAATCTGAATATTTAACATAACAAAATTAAAACTGTAAAGACGTTTTTCAGGTAAGTTGACAGTATATCGAAATAAAGTATTCGCCCATATAATAGAACTTATCATGAGCTGCAAGCCGATCTATTCAGTCTTTTTTGCATGTGGACAAAAGAGCGGCACAAAATCGTACATATAAAGGATAGTCATTTGAAAGAGGGTAGAGAATTTGATGAATTATCTTCTAAAAAAACTCAAATAAATACGTCTTAATCTAAGAGAGATGTTCGTAAAATACTGAAAGAATTATTCATTATGGCGCACTCGTTATATCTATTGTTTTATAACAGATATCATGGCTGTCATTGTAAAATTTGTATATAATTAATCATTCATGATATCTATTGTATTAAATAATGACGCCTTCTAGATAACTACTTTTGAATATATAATCAGCGAAAAAATAAAAAGAAAAGTAATATGGAAAAATAATAATTGTCGAACGTGCTTAAAATAAATGAATAATTATGTGTGTTTTAGCAAATTATATCAGTTAAGAGAGTAGACATATACTAAAGAAATTTACCATCAGTGAATATATTCAGTGACCATTTACTTCATGTGAATATAATATTTTTCTTTATTTCTAGATTCTATTGATTCAGTAAGTAAATAGAATCTTTTTTTTCTATGTCTAATATACACTATTGTTTGTGACAAATGATCTTTTCTTTTTCGTTGAGTTTCGAGGACGGCAAATGTTTTTGTGTGATAATATAAATAACGCTTCGAAGAACTACGATATACAGTCTAGTTTCATTAATTACGATTCCTTGATTCCAGATAAAAAATAAGATTTCGAGGTAATTCAACAATATATCTACATATTTTTCTTTATTTAATGGCAAATTAATTTTATTACTTCGTAATAAATGTTTATACATTATCCAAATTCTTCCAATTGATATTTATACCATTTGTATATGTCATAGAGAAAGTCACGAAGGGTAGGGTACATATTCCATTGGAAGCAATAACATCTTATTGCTTTTTCAGACTTTTATATTTCAGGAAAGTAACGATACATATTACTTAAATATAATGTATATACATCATTAGCAATAAAGCCGAGACATCTTTTGTACAGACAACAATAGCTTTCCTTTGTAGTGCTTATACGCCGTCATTAACGCAAGATTTTATTAGATCGAATGAGTAATCATGCTGAAAATCTCATATAATTATAGTTGAATAAATACATTCGCGAGTAATAGAGACTAGATATTGTCTTGCATGTATATTTTTCGTTAAATACATATATGTATTAAAATAGAACCCAAAACTATATTTATACTAATAGATATAAATGTTAATATTTCGTTCAAAATACGTTTTTTATATTTATGATTAACATTGATTTTTGATTAGAATTCTATATAGATCGTGTTCTTTTACTAATTTCTTATTCATTCTGGTTAACACGAGATGGCATGGCAAAGACAGATAACATGTATATATATACAGGAAGTTTGATAAACAAAAGCAACTAGATTATTGATGGCATTGTGGTGTGTATATATTTGTCAGGGCACTTCTTCGATTTTTTTTCCTTTTCCTATTCATTTGTAGTTTATCTATGTTTATTAATAGTCGTAGTTGAATAATTTTTGTAAATGATAAATAGCTGAACCATGCACTTCTTTCGACTTAAACCGCGATATCAACCACAACGACAATCATCTCATATTGTTGATCAAATTGATTTACCTGTAATTGCTCGTCGACGTACTCTACAATTACCACCAACATCAATTGCACCGCCACAATTTAAAACTCGTATATGGCATTTATTACCATTTGTTGGAAAGGTAAGACATAAATGAAAATTCTAATTTGAAAGTAAAACTATGAATGATTTTATTTCATTTGAAAAATTGAGATAATAATTTCCATTAGTTTTCGGTTCTATACAGAATCGTTGTCTTCTTTGAATACAAATTTTTTTATTTTTTAACAGAATACTAATGAGTGTTTATTTATCCTTGGATAATCATTTTTTCAATTAACCATTTTCTATAATAATACTAATGTGTATTCTATCTGGTATTATGTCAATATATATTTATATATATTTTAGCTTCTATCATTAGATGTTGAAAGAAAGAAAACAGAGAGTATGACATGTCTCATGTGTGTGTATATAAATGATCAATTGGTTAAATGAAAATATAACAGAAATGAAATAGATAAAGTATTGAATGACCCCAGGGTTTTGAATTTGATGAATAATAAAAAAAAAAGCAATATTGATTAAATAATAAATGTTCTAGTTTATTAGTGTCAATGAATATATGTAGGAGAGACACATAAGAAAATAAGAGTGCATTCTATTGAGTTTCAATGCATATTGGTTCAGGAACAGGATATCGTCGACATAAACGTCGACATCGCCGTATTGTTCATAATCACGATGAAGCTTATGACAGAATTTTACCCAATGCTCAATATGATCATGTACTATTCCAAAAATCAACAAGAGAAAATACCGAACAGAGATCATGCGAAAAATGTCAGGTATGAAATTTGAATTATTTTATTCAACGAACAGAAAATAATACAAATGATACACAATAATATGAATATGTAACACAAGATTAAATTGATTGTTAAACGATGTTTACATTAAAAGATGTCTCAGTACTTTAGATAATAATAAGAAAATATCCTGTGGTTTCTAGTATAAAACATAAGTCTGATTAATATTTATTTTCTCTTTTATTACACCATTTATTTTTCGAGAAAAAAACTCAGTCTTAATGGTATATTTGGATGATTAAATAAAATATTTTAGTGTATTATCCAACTGGATTAAGAAACCTTCAAGCGCTAAAATATGTTAACTTTTGTATATAATAATTTATTCAATAGTTATAATGACTATTTCGATTAGTTTTATTCTTGAATATATTCCCAAAATTCGTTAATAATTCAACCGAATTTTTCTTCAGTAATTGACAACTTGTCATGAATAAATTTTATGTATATATATATATATATCTATATATTTCATAGAAAATTAACACTTGAATATTTTTTTTAATGAATCTCCAGATAATGTCTGTCTTTTGTCATCAAATATTATAAATCAATTTCTTTCTTCTAACACAATACTCTTTCTTAAAAACAGATTTGTTGATTTGTTCTATTAGTAAGAAAAATAATTATCTTGAATAGAAGACATATGAAAGATACTTTCTTTATATAAATAATTGTATAAATCCGCAGAATTTGTATCATTTCCCTACTATACTTTTTTGACAATAATACTAGTAAATATACATATTGATCTACTCTATATCACTTATGAGTATAATTCTTCTATTGAAATTTCTTTTTTTTATATACATGATAACACCATGAGATTGTTGTTTGATAGCATCATTAGATTTTGTTCGTGGTAGATAATAAAAATGCATCAAATTTATCACAGCAGTATCCATATAGGTATCACTATCGGAAAAAAAGGGAAGGTCGTTAGCGACTTGTTGTCTGTGAATAAGTGTATATAAAAATAAGTTATATGTGTCCTCTAGCTTGATTTCCTAAAGATTTTTTTTTTCTATTCTTTGATGCAATATATTTTGACTAAGAACAATATTGTAGAAAAGAGAATGACAATCACAATTACGATTGATTGACACATTCACATACTAGTGCTTTAGCCCATTTTATTTGTCTCTTGTTATTTATTTGTTCAAACAACTGTTGACAATAGACATATCTAATATAATAATATTAAAATATCAGCAAGATGTTTCATATCTTTCGTTGGCGTCGCGAACATAATCAGAATGATGATAAATCAACACCTGATTCATTAGTTAGTCGAAAATATAAACGACAACATCTTCGACAAAATCGTGAACGAATACTACGTGAAACTCGATATCGTCAAGGTTTACTTCATAACAAACAACATTGGTCAACTGACGATCTTGATAAATATCAGGTAATAAAGAAAATGAATCTACACAAAAGAGTTCTTTTTTTTATAATTATATTTGTAATTTTATCACGCAAGAGAGAATATTTATTAGTTATTTAAGTACTAAAAAGTTTCAGGTAACTTACTGAATGTCAACAGAAGAAAAAATTTAGATTTTTTACTGATTGCCATAAGAAAAGATTTGACATGCACTTAGAGATATTAGAATAGAAGCATAATGGCATTAGTTACCAATCGTATAAATCCATTCAATAATGAAAGAAAGGTATTTATTATTATTATAAACTTTGTACTCTAATATTTAATGAAGATAATCGAATACATATATGTATTATTATTTTTTATATGAAGTTTAGCAAGAGATGGTTGGCAGTTTTCCAGTAGAAGAAGGTGGGATTAATAATAAATCAGTATGACTAATCATACGAGTATATTTTCATTTGTCATAAATAATTACTTATTTTGCCGGAATATAATCTAATAATAGAATTATATTCAAAAATAGATTAATAATTGAAAAATAATATATATTTTTTCTCAAATGAAAAGATTTGTATAATATAGATTTTGATTTTATAATTTAGTAAATATCGTAATGAAACAGGACTATTAAGAAATGATAAAATTTACTTTTCTAAAAAATATCATAGAAATGTGTGCGTATGTCTCCTCTAGCAGAATGTATGTGGCTTCATAGATTTATAGAAAGAAATTTCAGTCGTATTCCAAGTATATTTTTGTGTTTTTATAAAACTTTTCGGTCATAAAAAATTACCTTGTGACAGTATTAAATATAATTTTTATGTGTAAGATTTCTTTAGTTTTTTTTCCAAACATAGTTTCTATATAGAAAGACTCGAACTGATTCAAAGATCTACATAAGAGTAAATTTTTAAGCTGAGAATGATTTTTCTCTGTGCGTTTTAATATCGTGTCTACTAGAATGCTGTTCTATTTGAAAAAAAATTTCGCACATAAGTCGGCTTTCGTTTAAAATTACTGCGAGCTTTAGATATTGTATTGCAATATTCAGAATTCGAATAAGCAAATAGAAAAATTTCAATGTAGTATGGACTAAAATTTTAACTAAGAACAGATCGTTTTAACCCTTTCGCGCCCGACAACACATATATGTGTGCTAATGTATTTGTCAAATAAAGATCGTAATACTATACATTTCAAGTGTTTAGAACAGCTTCTCATCGTTTGTTAGATAGTGTCAACATGATATAATTCTTCTCTTTTCTTTTTATTAATCATTTTATTCGTGCACATTCCATCCATATTTTTCTGTCAATCTGATGTGCCCATCCCATAATCTTCGACGCTTTATGCAATATATGTGTCATTATGCATTGTTGATTACTTCAAAGACTACCATACGAAGACGAACTATTAATGCTGTTTCTTATAAAAAAATGAAATTTCTTTGAGAAAAAAATTAAGTTCTTTGATAAACATTACTTTTCAAAACCTTCATTCTCTTAAAAAAAAACCGGGAGCCAAAGGGTTAAATATGAAATACATAGTAATAAAAAGAGATAGGAATAGTTTGGTGAAGTATATACGAATTTGTGCTGAAGGGTAATATAAGATAGATATCTTCAGTCATATGTTTTACATCTTCTTCTGGAGGTGTCTATCAAGACAATAGTGTCATCTTAGAACCATAAAAGTCCTTTTATTTATTAAGATAAAAAGATGGAAAAAACATCAATTTGTTATTGATGAAACAAAAAAAAGGTCAATTGAGAACGTCTTATTCATCACATATTAGCACCACTTTATCACAAATCTAGTCAATTTGATTGTGATTTTAAATCATTTGTATATATAGATATTATATTGACATGTGAACGACATCTTAAGTGATTCAATAAATAGATCTTTTGTTTGATAAATTTATCATAATTTCATCAACTAGTTCGTATTTTTTTTATCATTAATAATCACAGTTAACATTTCCGAATGATTAGTTGTTTTCTAACAACTATAATTTTCTCATCAGTTTTTTTTTCCTTTTTCTTCCTCTCTCAATGTCATTTTATCTTAATCTTGAGTAGAACAGCAATAAATAAGATACTTCTTCGTACTATTATTCGTTATTTCAATGATAAGATGATCGATTGTAGTACTCAACGATTCAATCGTTTCATGACAAAATACATTTTTTTTTATCCAAACAATATGAATACTCTTATTACAATGAACATTCCTTCCGTATACTAACTAATCAAGTATATTACCAACGAAGAAATTTTTCCACTACGACTACTACTTGATTTACTTATTGTGTTGTTGTTGTTGGTGTATAATTTCGAAGAGCAACAATCACAATTGGTATTCATATATTTACTCTATTACCTAGTCGTTTTATATATATATATAATTATTTCTATTCTCTACAAATCATATCGAATCTTCATCGCATCTTGTTCGTTTTTTTCCTTTCCAAAAACCGACATTCTGTTCAAAATGGTCTGGTAATAATAATCATCAACTAAACAAATAATATTTATATCGAATTACAAGTAATTGATTGAGGTTAGAAATATAATGAGTATTACATTATATAAATAAAATCATGTTACTCGGTCACCACCACCATCACTCTCATGCTAAACGACAACATCAAAATAAAGTAAGAATATTCAAATTTCTAACTATCAGTTTACATGATGTTTTTGTTAATATAAAAAATATATATATACTAAGAATGCTGTTATTGATTAGGAGATACTATCAATCATACAAGATTTCCTGTGTAGGAAGAGAACGAAACAGATAGGAGGAAAGAAGTTATTGATTATAATGATAGTCTTGTTTTTCCTAAAATTGCATGCAACTATAACGTTAATTAAACAGAAAAAAAGGTATGGTAAAAACATTGTAAATAGAATTCGATACTTACTTAAAGTATCATTATTACTGAAGATTTAATTAACATGCCATATGTTATGCAAATAGAATTACAATGTAGATATTTTTCATTATATGTCAATTGAAAATATGAATATTTTATTATTGAACACAAAAATATTTCGAATTTATGATAGAATAATTACATATTTTCAAACATGAAATCAACGGAAAAATATATATTGATGTAACTATATCATAGATGATAAATCGTTATTGTTAGTTGTCATATACACCAGATTTTTGTCTATATGTATCGTCAATATGTGCTTTATCAAGTGCAAAATATGCTTATCTTCCCATATATTATTCATAGTTAGATAGTCTCTTGTATTTGTTGATCTTTATTCTATTGAGTATACTTTACATAGATCAATGACTATCGAAGTTTCGTCTTTTAAAATATTATTTATTTATTTTTTTTTCTGTTTGATTGAAGTGTAAGGAAAAAACCATGTATTCGATTACTTAGCCTTCATGTAAATGACCTTTCATATAACCATTCTAAGCTTTGTTTACAATCAAAGAGTATATATTTACAGTTATACATATATATATATAGAATTTGTCAATGTTATTTTTTTCAATAGTATTTAAAAAAATGAAAAAGAAAAGAATTTTTATAAATCGTCATATTATGACATTAATTAAAATTATTAGATTTTGTTATTTTGACTTCAAATACAAAAGAATCCTTTTATTGTTTCTTCTACTATCGCCCAATATTATTGTCTTATCTTATGACATAACGTTGTTTTTTCTTTTCTTTTCCCATTGCTTTTGTCATCATTTCGTCAGAATTATCATCAAACCTATTATTACAACGCTTTTTTTTTTCTTGCGACAAAAACAATAACTTATGAAGTCAAGATACATAGTATAAAACGAATAGAAATATGATTACCATTGTCTATGAAAATGCTCGCCTCAAGGCTACATATAAAACGACATTCAACTTCAGCTATTTCTCGACCAAGTACAACAAATATTCGATATTTATCTTATCGTCAACAACGTCGTGCAACAAAAAAATTACAATCACATAAAACTTCCATAAACCATGATCCTAACAATGATGAGACTGATGAGAAAACTAAGGTAGAAAACAAAAACCCGTTTTTCTTGTTCTATTCGTAATATCCATAGAAATAAAGATTATTTTTTTCTCTGAAATTATACTCATCAATCATAAATGATTATAGTTACGTGTGAGAGTTATTAAAACGAAAAAATTTATCATGATTAATAAATAAATGTAGTATTTCATTTCTATAACATTTCGTGAATAAACAGAAAGACTAGTTGTTTTGTTACATAGACTATTCAATAATTAATTCGTTTGTTTTTCTGACTTATAAATTTAGTTTAAATTTACTGATCGAACAACAAATGCAACACAGATACGTTCAGGTAATACAAAATATGACCGTATACAAGCACCTATTTTATCATTCGATGAAGAAGGAGACATTCCATTGCCTGCAATTAAAAGCAAACGTATATATTTATATATTTGAAAAAGAAATATATACATTATTTTTATTATTTAGGTTTTTTATCGGATGATCATACATATTTTAGTGAGTCAAAAGATAATCTTACAATTTCAAAATCAATTACTGATGGTATATCAATCGAAAAAACACGAAGACAAAAAATTCAAGATGCTATTAAAACTGTTTCAAAAGTTGCTTTTAGTCAATTAGGATTAGGTAAGTTAGAATATTCGAATAACGACTTTATCTATTGACGAGATAATAGAAATAGTCTTATTTAGGAAAATAAATAACAATATAAAAAGACACTATTTTCCTAGAAAAATAATGAAGGTTAAACAATATCTAGTATTCTGTCGACTTCTTATCTTCTATGAGATTGATGTATTATGTCGACCTGTTGTCTTCTATCATCGACTCCTACGTTTGACTTTCCTTATTACTCACGGTCTATATTAAGTTTTTACCTCCGAGAGGTTAAAAATGATCCACTAGGGAAAGAGACAAAATGTCCCATATTAGCCTTCCACTAGATAAAACACTGTAAGTATTTTCAAATTATTACAATAGAATGTTAGACGTTAGTCATAAAAACTCAATGTATAATTAATAATACTGATTGTGTACTTTTCAGGTGGTCTTGTAGTTGGTTATGTTATTCTTGGTGGATTGATATTTGATGCTATTGAATCACGTTATGAATTAGAACGTTTAGAAGAAAAAGAACGAAATCGTCAACATTTTGTTGATCAATTATATATTCATGCTTATAGAGAATTTAATCGTGTATTAAATCAAACATTTGAATTAAAATATGCTTTATGGCGTGGTGGTATATCCCGGCATGATGAACATAATAATGGTTGGCAAATAGATGTTGAAAAAGATTTATGGAAACAACATATTGATTATGAATTATTACAATATTTTGGTGCAGAAGAAAAAAGTCAATATAGTAGTGATGAACAACAAGAAGCACAAAATACAATACAAGTTTGGACTTTCTCTAGTGCTATGTTATATTCAGCAACTGTTATTACAACGATTGGATATGGAAATATTACACCAAAAACTACTGCAGGCAAAATTGCAACGATGGTATACTAAGT
>CAJNOI010001927.1:0-11689 GCA_905250115.1 Adineta steineri | reverse complement strand
TAATCAATTTTTATTCAAAATATAATTAGCATAGCAAACTAGAAATAATTTTTTTCGAATCAAACTGCATAATGATAACGTTTGAGTGTACAATTTACTGTTAATGACAGAATTTATTTTTTATTATTTTCCAATGTATATAATAAAAAGGCAAATCGGACAGAATAATATAGAGTATAAAACACTTCTATTCTATTTATAAGGACTTATTTACTTCTTTAATTATACATTTCAAGTGCATTATTTTTTTACTTTCAGTATTTGGAAGTGTTTTACCATCATTAATAACAATAATTAGTAATATCATATCTGTGTATCGAGTACGTCAAACAAATCGTCTTGCATCAAGTTTTATATTACCATGTCGTCGTCGAACAGATGATACTCGTCGGGTTTTACTTGTTATTACCGTTGAATGTTTATTTGCTATTATAAATTCATGGTTTAGTGATATATTTCTTTCACTTATTTATTGTAAGAGAAAATTATATGCTGATGATGATTGTCCAGAGTTTTTAAAAAAAAGTTATACATTATTAATTATGTCTGATATGTTTAATTCTGTATCAAATATTATTGTACATTGCTTATGTGGTAAACATTTTCGAAATGAATTATATCATATGTTGCAACCAATTTATCAAATACTAAAAGTTTGCTTTCAAAATATATGCTGTTGTTATCTTCAAATACATTTTCGACGACATAATCGAAATCCTCAAATATATTATAATGCTTCTATAACAACAGATACTAATTTAGATAATTTAGATTCTGAATCTGTCTTTTTAGACATAGAACCATCACCAACATTAGTAAAAAATTCTTGTTGTTATTGCCGATGGTATTTTAATCGACAACCATTAATATCTTCTCGACAATGTTTATCAAATATATCAAAAGAATGTTTACAAAAACATCGTATACCTTTTGGAAGTCAATATCAATCGTTAACACAACGTACACATGATGCAAGTAATTCAATGAGACTTTATTTTCCACAAAAACAAGAACCAGTATCATCAACATTGAAAGCAAAAAAATCGTGTTCATCATCTTCACGATAAACACTATTTTTATCGTTTTTATTTATTAAGTTTTTTGTTCCTCTTGCAATAAATTGTTTAAACATAAAAAAAAGTATAGCGTGCATGCTCAAGTAATTTTTTCTTTTATAGTTGTCGCTCGAAGAATATAAATAAATGAATAAAGAAACAGTAACATATATTCATCAATCACTGTCAAGAAACCATTTCATACTGTAGAAGTAAATGGCAGCATTAAAACACAGAACGAGAAAAAAATTTTTTATTCTTTAAAGTTTCTTTTTTAATATATGTTGAAGCCATATAGTATTCGATCTAGCTTTTCTCAGGTTTGTTCTAATTATAAATGGAAAATGTCGTTGATTCTTTTATATACTTTATATGATAAATATATTAACAAGAGTTCGTTCAAAATCTATAATTTTACATGAAAAAAAAAGAACTTAATATAATTTAAAATGTTAGATAAAGAAATTTACAGGACTATTTTATACAAAGAAAAATATTCATCATCGAGTTTTCAGTTATAAAATAATTTTTTCTTTTTTCCCACTACTAGTAGTTCTTCACATAAATCGGTTCCTTTTTGAAGTTAAAGAGCGCGTTTTGTTAATATTTTTTTAATCTACTAAACAAAAATGTATATAAAAACATATTGAATCGAGTGATTCAATTGAATTATCTTGTTCGCTTTAAATATTCACATATCTATGTCAAACAACGAACAAACAATTCAATTTCCTGTTGCTCTTAAACCATTACTAACCGATTTTGTTGTTAATGTATTACGTGAACGAATACCATCAGATCAATTATCTTCATATGCTGTTCAATATTTTTCTGAAAGACAAAATCTTAAATCATATATACCAACAAATGATGATCAGGAAGAACAAACAGGTATATTTTTAACTAATCAGATAAGTGGAATATCTCAAAAAAGTGATGATAGTACAAACAATGAAAAACAACGACGAAAATCTGTTTGGGGTGGTTCACCGGTATAATAAACAAACAAATAATTGAATATATATATATTTTATTTTTATTTAGGATCCAGATCGTGATTTAACAAATAAAGTTGTTATGAAAAGTCCTGATGTATTTGAAAAATTATGTAAAATGGTACAAGATACGGTTATATATGTTGGTGACGATCCATCACTTGTTAAACAATTTGTAAAATATTTAACACCAAAAACTGTTATTCAAAACGAAGAAATTATTCGACAAGGAGATGAAGGAGATTATTTCTATTGTATTGAATCTGGTAAATATGATGTACTTGTTAATGGAAAAAAAGTATCCGAACTTGATAATAAAGTAATTCATCAATAGTTTATTTCAAAATTTATAAGAAAAATTAATTTAGGGATGTTTTGGTGAAATTGCATTACTTTATAGGTATTCATATTTCGTAGACAGAGTACTGAGTATTATATAATTCTTTTAGTCAACCACGTACAGCTACTGTAATAGCTAAAACCGATGGAAAACTTTGGTTAATTGATCGAGATACATTTTCAACGTTAACTGTATCATTTGCTATAAAACAACGTGAAAAATATTTAAAATTTCTTCATACAGTTAATTTTATTCAAATATTTTATTCACGTGGTTGGTTAAATGAAAATCGTTTAGAAGATTTAGCTGATGCACTTCGACCACGTTATTATTTAACAAATCAAATTATAATTGAACAAGGTGATATCGATGCCTATGAAATGTTTTTTATTGAAAATGGTTCAGTTAAAGTAACACGAAAAGAAAAAGATGGAACAATACGTGAATTGAAAATACTTGGAACAGGAAAATGTTTTGGTGAATTGGCATTACTTGAAAATAAACCACGTTATGCAACAGTTACTGCACTTGAAAAATGTCGTTTAGCAACATTAGATGCTACATCATTTGAAAATTTACTTGGAATTGAATTAAAAACTAAATTAAAAGAATTTATTGATAAAGAATATGCTACAGGAACATTAGATGATAATACATCTCAAATAAAAAAATAAGAGAATTTCTTTTGTTTGTTTTCAGATTATTTTTTTCTAAGTAGAAATAAATGTCAGAAAGATATCGAAAAAGGTAATATTTAAAATATTATTTTAAATTAACTTTCTTGTTACATTCAGACGTCCAAACGATTTAATGACTGTTAAAGAAGCGGCTCAGATTATTGAAAATGCTTGGTGTCGACATCGTGATAAACAAATGTTTCGATTGTTGAAACATGCTGTATGTGCAGCTGAACATGCTCTATCAGATAATATTCTTCGAAGAATAGCACCACGTGAAGCTGAACTATTACGTGATCCTAGTATGAATGTGAAAGTGAAATTTCGGTAAGTATTTATTAACTATCGAAGAAATAGATGAATCATTATCTTTTTCTAGTTTTGGTGGCACGGAATTTCCTCCGGTGATTTATTTTAAAATCTATGTACGTAATTTTAATGGTGCTCTTCCAAAATATGTTCATGGTAAAAAAATAATTAATGCTGATATGAACGTATGTTTTAACTACAACATTAAATTAAACATATATTTATTGTTTTATGTAGAATAGGCTCGTGTAGCTGCATGTAAACAAATGGGAAATCGAAAATTTTATGAACAAATGCTTTCTGATTCATTGCATGGCTCTGATGGACGAGCATCACATGAAATTGATGTTGTTACATTAAAAGATTATATGCAAGTAAGGATTCAAAAAAAACAAGTATTCATTTTTTTCCTTTTAATTAATTATATCTTAGTATTCAAGTTTACTTGATGAATTACCATCATATCTTGGTGGAAGAGCAAATCATTGGCGACGGCTAAATCTTGAAGGTTAGTTTTTTGTTTTATTATCGATTCATTTCGTTATTTCTTTTCATTAGATATTCCAAGATACACAATCTTTTATGATATTATGAGTTATATGGAATCCGGTAATATCACATCTGATTTACGAGATAAACTACCTATTCTACTTATTCAACCCTATTCTTCATCTGTACAATTACAACATATCGAATTACTCAAACAGATTAAGTATAGATCAAAAAAAACATATTTTTATGATTATAATTCGATTATATAGATCAACACCAGTATCACGAACAAGTCGTACGAATTCTACATTTACAAAAAAAACATCACCAAGTGCACGTCGTTCTCGTCGTGCTGTTGAGAATGCATCAAAAATGCGTGAATCTTATTTAAAAACAGTATCTGAATCATTACCAACAACTTTAATTCTTCAATATGAACAACAAATAGCAACAAATACAACTGAAAATGACCAATTAAGCAGTGGAATTAATGATACATTTATGAGTAAAGATGAATTTAATGATGGTGAAGTTGATGCTCTTTATGCATGGACTGAAAAACTTCAATGGAATGATGATTTATTCAAAACAGATCGAATTCCAACAGCTTAACTAATAACAAATTTTCTTTTTCTCTTTACATATTTAATGCTTTCTATCATGTCTGAAATGAGATCAGAAAAAAATAATAATTTTACACTTGAATGTGCGAATTGAACAAATGAATGATTGATGTCATGCATAATATACAACAGCTCGTCTCCTTCCTTCTCAACGTCATATGAGATGAGTCGATTAGGCGATTAATTTAGTTACATAGAGAAGTGAAATAGGATCAAATATATAAAAAATCTAACCAATAGATATTCGAGTAAGAGAGAGAAAAAGAGTGGATTAGTCAAATAGATCAATTAGATTAATGTGTGAAATAACTGAATAATCTTTATCATATCTATCATTTGAAAATACGTAAGACAGTCAGTTAGATGTATGAAACTAACATGATTGAATATACAAATCGAAATAAAATGGAAGAAACAACTGCAAGAGTATTTGCTCGTTTACATCATATGAAAAGTGTATTATGTAAAACAATTAAAAGTAAGAATATATCTTATCTTAAAACTATAAAATACTTAGTTTACATATCTTTATAAAAGATTAGTTTTGTACTATGTAGATATTTAACGATAGGAGAAGACAAATTCGTATAGGACTTTACTACTGTATAGTAAAGATTGGTGAAAGTAGCACTTAATATACGAATTGAGAGTAAAATGAAACTGATACAATTCGATGAATGATATGTTTAAAGTAATGAAACATTATCTTCGTTCAACGAGAATCGTTCGTTTCCTAGAGGTATATTTACGACAAGAGATCAGTATGTTTAGCAAATCGACTAACCAATTAAAACCAGTACATGTTCTTTAGAAGTCTATAATTTTTCTTTCTATTTTAGAAACACCTAAATTTTGTGGTGGTATTTCGAATCGAAATGGTACATATTGTTCTCCAACAAGTTATATTTCCACGACAGATAATGATGATGATGACAACTTATATGATCCGACAATTACATTAACTAATGTAAGTTATTGTTTGAAAAAAAAAATTCTACTATAGTATTTTTTCCTTTCTAATAGATTACATCTGATGATACGATTTCATCTATCAGTGGAGATTCATTAGATTCTGGTGTGTCTGCATTGAGTGACTTTTCACACTGTTCATTATTATCGTCAACATCATTGCTTCATCGTTCAGTGACACTACCACAATCATGTCATTTAAGGTGTGATCCATCCGTAATCAATTATGTTTCACATAATCTATTGACCACCGATTGTTCGGAATGTTTTCTTAATGAAATAGATGAATCATCATCTTCAACACAATTACCATTAGCTGAAAGTAGTCGACGTTTTATTTATGAAAATGATCCAACTATTATTGCTGATGATGAAGATGAACAAATCGGTCCATTAACATCTACATTAGTCGATCGTTGGCATGTTGTAACGAAAAGTTATTCGGCAATATTTCGTCAAGATTTAACTGTACGAAAAAATGAATTAGTACAAGTACTTCGTTGTACACATCCGCATTGGGTTTGGGTACGAAATGAAGAAAGTGAAGAAGGTTATGTACCACAAGATTGTCTCGCAACTTCATCATGATCGTTTAAATGAACTAAAAACATCTTTTTTTTAAACTCGTAAATTGTATAAACATGAAAAATAGTATATTATCGATGTTTTAAAATATATAAATTTGATTATTCAAATAATTCTTTCTTATGAATTTCTAGAAAAATAATAGGAAGTGACACCATTTATGATAAGGATGAGAACTGAAAGACTGATCTTGTTTATCCCTTGTTGATCAGATTATTCTACGATTGTCCATAATAACTGTGTTATAATCAGTTCGGTGTCTATCATTATGAGAGCGACTCTCTCTAAGTTGTAACTTTATTCGAATGAATAACGAAAAACAAACGAAGAATGTGAACAATGAAAAAGGAGATATGATGTGAGAGAATGTGAGAAGGCATATAACGATATGACTGTAACAGTCATCTTTAGAATATGATTGATTTATGAGAAAGAAACACGAAAAGATAATTATTGTTATTCATATTATACTGTACTGCCTGCCTAAGAATATTGACGCGTTAGTAGCCAGATGAGTTGATGATACAGTTATTGAAAAATTTTTGAAATCTATATGACCAGTTAAAATATTATTTGATCAATACTTCTCACTATTTTTCTGTTACATGTTAGTAAATACTGATGAGAATGAAACAAGAAAATATTACAATAAATTCGATCAATTTAATTGAACATCAATAAAGAGATGTTTCCACTTTAACATGATCATTTGTCACACATGTTAATATGTCATAATCAATTTTCATGTTATATAAATTTTTTTTAGAGTATTCGTTATCACTACAGATAAAATTTAGTCAAATAAGATTCGATCATTTGATTTCCACCATTACAGGTCCTATTGAGAAGTAAAAATGTTTGAAATAAATCAAATAAAAAATTTCATGCTCTAAACAACACGTCAAAAACTGATTAATAATATCCACGCAATGTATAGAAAATAGTTTACTAAACGCTTATATTTAAGTTTTCTTTTAATCCTTTCGCCATGTGACTTCGTACGTTTTAATATATATATGTCGAGATATATACACCCACGTTTATTACAGCACTATTTTTGTCTGTTCTTCGAAACAATAACGATCCTTCCTTTTTTTACAATGTCAAATGACGCATGCGTCTAGTAATTGCGTAAGTTATGTGTAATCGAATATATAAAAGAACGGATGCGTTTGTTTTCGAATAAAGTAAAACGTCGATATGGCTGATGAAGGTTCTATTCAAAATTTAGAAGTTGAATGGCATGATTTTTTAGTAGAATTTCATGCAAATACCGAAGAGGCTAAACAACGAATACAAAAAGTAAATAAATGACTTTTTTATGATAATATACAATGTATTTTATTTAAAGGTTGATCTTTTTCCTGATAAAAACATCGTTTGCTTTGTTCTCTATAAGACTTTTTCACCAGAAGAATGTCAATTCCTTATTGATTCAATAGAAAATATCGGTAATTATTTAACCGAAATATATTTTATTTGACTTTATAAAAAAATAGGTTTCAATAAACTTTTATACGGAGGAAATTATCGAACAAATACACGGTAAATATTTCATAAACTACAAAATAGAGTTTTTTTATTCATTTATATTTAGAACACAAATAGTTCAAAAATCGCTTGCAGATGAATTTTTATTTCGTGTACAAGGTATAATTTCTATTTAAATTAAAATATATATCTGAAATAAAATTTTTAGATTTTCTACCAAAACAATGGCCTGGAAAAGATAATACATCAAATTGGGATTTAATGAATCTTAATGAACAAATAAGAATTTGCAGGTATAATATGATAAGAATTTGAAAGTTAAAATACGGTATAATTCATGTAGATACGAACCTGGTCAATATTTTGCTCCTCATTTCGATGGAATCTACAAACGATCTTATCAAGAACAAAGTCAGTTGACAATTATGGCATATCTTAATGATTCATTTACTGGTGGTCATACAAATTTTCTTGATGAAACTACTAAACCACCTGCACTTACTCATGCATTAAAACCCGAAACTGGTATTTGGTTTTATTTCTAAAAAATTATCTTATTTTGATGAGAGCAAATTTTTTTAGGAATGGTTTTAATCTTTCAACATGAAATTTTTCATGAAGGTGAAGCCGTAATAACAGGGAAAAAGTATATTATGCGTAGGTAAGTAATTCAATAGATTAATTTTTAGTAGAGATCAATTCGTTTTTTTATAAATAGTGATGTTGTATATAAACGATTGTTAAGTGGACCAATGTCCAAAGAAGAACAAGAAGCAAGAGATTTACTTGCGGCAGCTGAACGTCTTGAAGATCAATCAAATCATGAAGAAGCTACGAAATGTTATCGAAAAGCATTTAAATTATGGCCAGCTTTAGAAAAAGAATAAAATAAAAGACTGAATTTTTCATAGAAAATTATTCAACAATAAATTTAATAAATGTGAATTCTTATCTAACATTTGTCATTTATCTTTCGTTTTAAATAAATATTTTCTTTTTATTAATTCTATATATTTCTATTTGTTAGCTAATGACATAAGCAGTATATTTTATTTACCTTTGAATAGTGAACTATTTCATAGTGAGAGTATTTGAACAAAAAAAAGAGATTTGTTTTTAGTTCTATTATAACTTATTTTCGTTTTTGGTATATTGACGTATAATACGTATTAAAAACAAAAATAATGCTTCGTCAGAGCATGCATCATTTATTTTGATAAATGAATATGTGCTTTAGTTTGAGTCATCATTATACGTATGATGTTAGAAAACTAAAACAACAACACCACTGCAACGTGCTTGAGTATTATCAGTCTCTAAAGATTACAGAAATAGATTCTTTTTATTATAATAAAAGTAAATACAATAAGAGAAGCACTCGTTAATTCAAAGGCATTCATCGTTCAGTTTAGTATCGATGAAAAAGGTTCTATTTAGTGTGTTATTGTTTATAATGATCGTATTGAAGTAACGCATTCTGTCTGTATGTCTTCATTTTAATATTGATGGCATTTATGACCTTGTATTTGAAGGATTTTCTTCATGTATAGATTGAACATCATTACATGTTAGTAGTGATATAGGTACAATTCTTGTGAAGTCTCTTATTAAATACAGTATGAAAATTCAATACTCGATAAAGAAAATCAAATTAACATTGTATTGATCAATAAACTAATCGTCGAAAAACAAAATGAGAAGTAACTTCATTTGTTCATATAGCAAATTAGAACAGTAATATTGCTTTGGAAATATTCTATTTAGTTAGTAGTTGTTCATGAAGTGCTAGATATATAATGTTCGTGTTAATCGTATTGAAATATCATGATCAAAAATTCAACTTACATATTACATCTAGATAAATCAAAATCAAGACAATGGATCAGATGTATAGTTATTGTTATGAACAGCGGCCCCATGACTTGCTGATGCGCTACCAAAATACCTTTCTCTAACTGAAATGGAGTGCCAAAATCTCGCTCATCAGCCATTGAGATCTCCCAGACTAGCCATTTTCATGAGTCCTTCGTTGATGCCTATAGTTCTAATTTAACTTATAGAACTATACCAAAACTAGCAACAAATACACTTAATAAATAACTTCTAGTTGGACCAGCATCTGTAGTTATATGTACATAATCATTGTATCACACATAGTTCCATTGATAATGTTTGTTTATATAATATTAGGTACCGATGTAAGTGTTAAAGTGGATTATAAACCAATAAAAAAAGTCACTGATATCCAAAGTTTTATTTCTAAAACATATCTTATTAATATGAAATTGATTGAAATTATCTTTAACATTCGATGAAAAGATTCGTAGCTAAATTAATATTATTTGATTTACAATTAAAACAACAAGATTCTGATTGTTACTTTACAAACAAAAAGTAAATGTCACCTACCACATGAACATACTATTGAATAATGAAAAGATACAAATTTAACTTCGTATACCGATCGCTTTGATGATATATTATGCAATCAACTATATATATATGTATGTTATAACCTAATAAAAAATAGATGTCTATCATCTATTCTAGTAAATATAATGCTGTTTTATATTCTAAGATAAAATATAAAATGTTGGATTCAAATTCAACTAGAGGTTTGAATAGGCAATGAGATATTTTATTACCTGATGATTTATGTAGATAAAAGATTTTTTTAATAGCTAAAATTCATACTATAATAGAAATACTAATATTGAGCCTTTTATATTATCATATATGTGAGAATAAAGTGATCAACTGATTTGTAGGTTATATGCGAATGTGGATGGTGCTTTACAGGCACTCGAAGATTGTGTGGAACCTATTTTTTAATAATTTATTTCAACGAACATAAGCTTTCGAACACAATAAATAGTCGTTGCATTTTAAACATGTTTCTTTACCATAATACTTTTCTAGAATTTTAATATTAGTTGCATCCGATATGATAGTTTATTCGTTGTTCAACTTTTGAGTTAAAAATTTATTATGACTAATAAATCGAAAAACATACTATTTCTATAATTTCTCATGTTACGATTGACTATCATCAGAATAATAAAGTATAATTAACAGAAATGATCAGATTTGAAACTTTGATAGCGTAAATTCATAGTTTATCAACAAGTAAGAATACTATTTTTAATTTTAAAACAGTTTTCAATCGTAGATTTTGATGATTGACTCATAAATTTGTTATTCATTTTACAAATCTTTCTGAAAGATAGATTTTATAGTATCTACTTTCATTGCATTTAATGTAAATTGATCATCACTTTTCAAGTATATTGAAAACGATTTTCAACCGTATGGTTTGAATTTTTTGTTCATAAAGTTTACATATAATTGACGTCAAAATAATACGATTTTAATGTTTCATCATTCGATCGAAAGATGAAAATGATTCAATCAATTGAATTTGTATCTATCATTATTCAATATTCATTAATAATTATGTAAACATAATTCAAATAATTGTGATTAAAACAATACTTGTGTAAAACATAAACATTCATAGAATTATTTTGCTCAGTGATTCTAGTTGATCAACAAAATTAGACTTAAAAGATTATCAAAACTACATTTTCAAAAATTATTTTAATTATTTTTTATTAATTCAAATTCAGCATGAATGTCATCAATATATTTTTCTATAATATTTTTTTGCTTCATTAGAAGACATGACCAGTGTATATTTCAATGACATCATATTATGTTTTCTGCTTTTTTCATTTCTCATATAATTACAATCCTTATCAACCCACGCGTCATCTTATTGCCGTCAAGCATTCACGCATAACGTCCGCCTGTACGTTTTTGTTACAGTATAGCATTTATGAAGAAAAAAAAACCGATAGTTGCATGTTTCTCTCCTTTTTCATTTTTTTTTCAAAGTATCTACCTCTAACATAACTATATTTAGGCATGCTTGAGCGAACTCGCATTGCCTATTATACATGTATGTATATGAATTGCCTTCGCGATTTGATTTTTTTTGTGTATAGGTGTAATATCATAGTCATGCTTTTTTTTTTGGAGGTTTTTACCTTTTTTTCGTAATTTTTTTCTGTCCGTCCGATAGAACATATACTTTTGGTTTTTCTTTTTTCTTCGGGAAAGAGAGATATGTATGTATAAGTTGTTTTCTTTTTTT
>CAJNOI010001926.1:0-11692 GCA_905250115.1 Adineta steineri | reverse complement strand
TCTTATCGTATAGTTCTGTAAAGTTTGACTGTAGTGTTGCGAAGCCTGATCAAAATTGACTAAAACGGTCTTGAAGAACTCGTACTGATTGGGGGGGGGGGGGGGGGGGGGGTTAGATATCAAAAACGATTTCTCTTTAACATTGAATTTACAGCACTGTTGCATACCCATATATAACAGACTTCATATTTATTCACAGCTTATTGTCAAAATGCTTTTTCTTCTTTTATTTTATCACATCACAACATATAATCTCTGCTTATAAATGCTTTAACTTATTTTTAATCATATAAAAAAAAATTTAAATGAAGATCTTGGGTGTTGCTGGGTGGATGTGGGTGTGAGTGTGAGTATGGTATGAGACAAGAATAACTTATATACCAACATCCACACCCTTCTACAAAATATGTACTGTAGTTTTAGATATTTTATCTATGAACATTTTCTCAATATAATATTTATTTATTTGCAATTCGATTACAATAGAATTCAAAAACAATTCACTCTAGATTAACTGATTGTTTTCAATAAGTTTCCGCAAGATTTTCAAAGTTTACATACTCAACAAACTTGATGATTATATTGTAACATTCTAAATAGTTCATAAATGATCATTCTAAAATAGTAACATTAAATAAAACTTAATAACTGGATGTCTCAGCCCGAATGCGTCTTAGGCAACTCGTATTTTAAGTTAGCTAGTTTATCAGTGAGAGTGATATTTAAATCTGAATATAGTCAATCTTCCGAACTTACACCACACACCCTTGTGGTGCACGTTAAATACAAATAGAATTAAAACAAAACCTTCGCAGTATTTCAGATTTCTTACATTCTACATTCAACTTGAAAAGTTCTAGGCATAGCAAAAATAAAGATGTCTTTCCTTTATGTGTGGTTTAATTTTCTCGATTGATTCTGCTAATTCGTGGTAGCAGTTGATCATCTCGATAGAAACAATCATTTTCAAGTTCATTTTGAGGTGCATTGACAACATATATGATTGAATCAATACCGAGTTTTGGATGGCGAGTACCGGGGGCATTCTGATTTATGTCCGTAATACAAAATCATGGACATACGGAAAGAATAAGTATATGTTTAGCACCAGACTATTGACGCGCTTTTGTATGATATGAGCTCTACTCGTTCTTTTCGTCTACATGAAAAACATTTAATTGTTATTATTAATTAATAGATCCTTGTGTTTTTTTCAATTATTTCTATAATGCTTTGAAATCATTCAAATCCAGAACAATTAATTTAAGATTTTATTTTTTAAAACAATATAACCAGAAACGGCACCGATATCAAAGTTTTTGTATCTTGCGATCGGAATCAGATCGAAATAAGAGCTGACTTTTTAAGTATCACATCGGACTTGTATAGTTTAAATTTTATAAGCATCGCAATCGGAATCAGACTTGTCGATTCCCAATTCCGATGTGGTATCGCCCATGCCTATTAGAGGCCAATCTTTACCTGAGCATGATCATTAATCAACTAGTATCTATTTTTTAAGTTCCAGTAGAAAATAAAGTGGATTAACTTAAAAACTATTTAATAAAATTTTTCTATATTTTTTCTTTTCTTAGTTATGTATTAGTTTTTTACTTCTTCGATTTTTTCTAAATTTAATAGAACATACCAAAAACTTATAGTCTATTTTTGGATATTATTCAATCTACTGAACAATCTGTATTCATTCCGAAAAGAAAAGAATGCGGCTGAGAAGAGATCTGGTTAATAAAATGGAATTTGACAAAAACTTGCCAATACTCAATAATCGATAGTATTCATAAGATAATAGCTTAATGTTTCTTGAAACAATGAAGGAAAGAAAATGAATTGATAAATAATAGAAATAAACACGAATATACAATCAGAATACAAAATTTGATTTGATATTGAGAATGAAACTATGGTATATAGAAGTTAACACATGAGATATGAAACATCATTATAGCTACTATGAATTTCATATTTGACTTTTGAATTACCTGTAGTATTTGATAACATTTTCATTCAATTTAAACGTGTGAATGTAGACGAAGATGCAGAATTCTTCTCGAATTCATACTCTTTCAGCAAGTCAATCACATCACATTTACATCTATTACATTCACTTATAATCACTAAACAATGGTCTATCTAATTTCAATTTGAATTGTGAAAAAAAGTGTTCAATTTCAAACTGAAAGACGATTATAAGGGATCTTAGACGTTGCTACTAGCCATATCATTATACATCGTCTATATCCTAGTTTTTTTAAAGATGTGAGGATGTGGATATGATTGTTCACTCTGACTACCCATACCGACACCCACACCCACATAGTTGTCTAGTACGAATAGATTGTTTTCTTTTTCATCAACTAAAGATAAATTAGCTACATTGAGCATTTAGTTTATTATTTAATGAATCGTTGATGATAATCTATGCTATCTTTCAGTTACATATCTCTTCTTTGGGTGAAATGCTAAGTAAAATTTATATTTTTTTTCTATTAAATTTCTAATATCATATAATCCTTATTCAGCTATTCTATTCAATTTAACTGTAGTAACTAAGAATTCCAATGGCTTGAATAGGCAGGTAATCTTAGATCGATTTCATCAAGTATAACAATTAGCAATGTGAAGAAAACGAAAACTTATATCATCAAATTTGATACATGATTATATACCACACCCACACCGTATAGAGAAGTCGCATATATATTGGATATATTCAATAGCAAGAACATCAAAATTAAATTCTTCTATAAAATATAGAAAGAGATCTATAGTTTTAAAGAGAGAATTCAAAAATTTATCGTAGTGTATATTTTCCAATGAGTTTTTTAATTCAACAAAACTTTAGTCATTTACACTAAAATAAAACATGTTTGTTGTACTTAATTCTTGAATGATTAGATTGATATAGTTGTTAGATTGTTAGAAAAATACAATCAAATATCTTTGTTTGAACAAATAAAAATAAATTTTGTATGCTCAATTTAAAGTTTTTGTCAAGATATCGATTTCTTTAAAATAATTTTTAATGACATTCTCATGACATTTGTATATTAGTCGAAAAATATGAAGATCATGATTAAAATAGTTTGCTGTACTAGTCTCTCTTTTTTATTCATCATAGAAATTCTAATATAAATATGTGAATAACTAAGCAGATCGAATATCCTGTGATAAGATTCTAAAATTTACATAATAATGTTTTTACTGTATGCGATTGTATGCGTTGTTTGCACAAATATCTTTGTCAACATTTAGTTAACAACCGATGCAACAGAATTTTTGAGTTTAAAATATTTGGGTCGACATAACTGCATATAAATCAATTAGAATTGACATTGTAAATATTTAACTTTCAGCTTGAAAGATATGTATGTGCATGATGGCATATACTTCATATAATAAAATGATGCCATTTTATTCTCTTGGTATGAAAGGAAAAAGAAAAATAAGTACTTGTATAAATTAACTATACAAGAGGAATCACTTCTTCATTCTATTTTGTTCTTGTGCTGAAACAATATAGAGAATGACTTCTATATTACGGGAGTAGCTTAGTTAAATGATACAATAAGATATCATATTTCTTCATCAGAAATGTAATGATACAAACAGTTTTACAGATCGTATTACATCAATTTTACTTTCTTCTTCCTTTACAGAATACGTTTACAGATTTCTGTTCTTATTTGAATATATATTTCAAGGTACAATTCGTTTTCATTTCTTAGTACCCTCTGTTAAACATTTATTCATATCCTCCGTTCTAGAAATGCAATTCGTATATAGTCATCGACGTCTAAAATATATATTTATGTTAAGTGTTTCTATTCTTATGATTGTTACTATAGTTCGATATTTTGTTAGTCATATATTTTCTATTGAAATAAGTTCATTGTATTTACCGTTGTGCCCCTATTCATTCAAAATCAATGGTAATTATATAATTTATGATGATGCCTCGTATTACATTCATCACTATCCTGAATTTATCTGTCCACAAAACTTTCGAAACTTAGCTGATTGGATTTATGGTTGGCCTGAATCTGCATTTAACGAAAAAATTGAATATTCTGTAAGTGGAAACAAGGTAAATGTACCAAATCTTCCGAATGGTAGTATTATTTATGTTAAAAT
Source organism: Adineta steineri (assembly GCA_905250115.1). Classification (NCBI taxonomy): domain Eukaryota; kingdom Metazoa; phylum Rotifera; class Eurotatoria; order Adinetida; family Adinetidae; genus Adineta; species Adineta steineri. Next base: position 7,540 of record CAJNOI010001926.1, on the reverse strand, counting down.
CGACAGTATTTCATCTTTTTTCTCAAATATATATCCATATCTAATGTATAAATTTGTACTAATCACTGGTCAAGGTGATGATCCAATGCCAAGCCGATTCCTTCATTACCTTGAAGAATCTGATTCAAAAATTATTCATTGGTTCGGTCAAAATGGTGATATCAATGCAACAAGAAATGAACGTTTTACACATATACCAATTGGTAAGTATAGAATATACTAATAGCCTCTCGAATTCTACTTTTTAACAAAGAATTTGGTTTATTTTATATTGAAAATTTTCATATTTATGTAAGTTTTTACGATAGTTGGCATAAAAGTTTTCCATTTTTATAGGTATTAATTGTTTTGAAATGGCAGAAGGTATTCGAGGTGTTCATCGACAATACCCAAAACATATTCTTCCATCTATCAGCAACAATAATCTTGGTGAACCATCTCATTATATACAACCACATGATATTACACAAAATGTGTTGACAAATAAAAATCAATCAGATAAAATAGTTCTTATTAATTTTCGACCTGATACTGATCCAACTGGTCTACGAGCAAAACTATATAAAGGTATATGCAAAAATAATCAAAGTTCATTTACAATTTGTTATGATAAACCTGATGGAGTGGATATTTCAAGTTTGCCTACTATTTATAAACGAAATCGACAGTATCCATTATGGTTATCTCCTCGTGGTGGTGGACTTGATTGTCATCGAACATGGGAAGCATTGTATCTTGATATAATTCCTATTGTTTGGCATTCAACACTTGATTCATTATATACAAATTTACCAATTATTATTATCAATGATTGGAGTGAAGTTAATGAAGAATTTCTTCGAAAGAAACTCCATGAAATAGCAATAAAAAAAGTTCAACAACCATCTGTATATCAATATGAAAAACTAAGGAATACTTATTGGCGTGAGATAATAATAAAAAAATCTCGATATGCTTTCAATGAAAAAGACATACAAAGAAATCGATGTTGGCGAGCTAAAACTATTCAATAACTTCGTTTTTAAACAATAGAATCGGAATGAAATGTCAATGATGATGATGATAATACAATAGGTCTTGATAAAATCAATGAAAAGTTAAGTTCAACTTTTCGTTGCAAGTAATAAAATAACAACCGATTTAGGCAGAAAAAATCTCGTCTTAAATTACATAAAAAATTCTTCGAGTTACAGAATAGACAGGAGGCAGGTTACGAAAATGCCGTACCCTTCTTGAACTTAGAGGTTAACAAACAAAATGAAAAGAATAAACTCAACAACCTCGACGAGTGATGTACCTACCTCTCCCGTCTGTCTTTTTTTTTGTTTTTTCTGTCATATTTATCTTTCTATCGATCGAAAAAAGAACAAGAATACAGAAAAGACAAACATTGGATACATACTTTATGTATCATTCAGTCTTTATGCATTATTTTTCATCCGAAAAAATTCAGTGAGTTTAACTGTATATATATAAACATGTGCTTTCGTTCGATCGTTCTAGCAGCTTGTATTCTTCAGTGAAGCGTGATATTGGTTTTATTTATATTAGGAAAGATTTTTTTTTCTTGTTGATTGACGATTCATTTTAGACAATATTGAAGGTGTATTTTTGTATGGTTGAATATGTACTCTATAAACTTATAGTTAGTTAACAGAATATTTTTGTTATATATGAGCGATTTAAAAGAACAAACATCGATGAATACACATCGAGACAGCGGATCTATAAATACTTCGAAGAGTTCTACTAAACATCGAAAAACAGGTGAATTTGTTGCTCGTGAATCTTTATTCACTGAATTATTTCACAATTCACATATTAATTGTGTGAGAAATGGATTCATTGCTGGTTTTATTTTGATGGTATTACGTCATTTAGTCGATGATTTACTTCATTATGGAAGGTAAAAAAAGAATATTGATTTTCAAAAATAGATCTTCACCTTGTTGTTTTTTTGTTAGACTAAATTGGACATTTGAATTATTGTTTTTAGCATTTGGTCAATTGCATATTGTCATAATTATTTGGTCTATTATGACTTTATGTACAACTTTTATTGTCTATTATGGAACATATATTTGGGCAAATAATCGTAAATTTAGTGGAACTTCTCTCAGTATAATAATTAAATAAGAAATAAAATAGATAATAAAAATATTATTGTTTAGAATTATATGACATGTTTTGGTTATTGATGTATATTTGTTATATAATGGGTTTATTGATTATACCATGTTGGCAAGTAAATAAATATCAATTGCCATTTGCTTGTGCAACAACTGTTATTCTTGAACAAGTATGTGCTATGGACTTGTAAAAGTCTACACTATGATGATATATGAAAAGCATTTAAGATAGAATATGAAGATTAAATAGAGAGATAGATAGAAATATCAGACTATGATTATAAGAATAGATGAATGTTTTATTCTTAAATTCAACATATATTATTTTCATAATCATAGAAGTTAATTATAAAGTTTTATTTAGCTACGCCAACTAATGAAAACACATTCATTTGTACGTGAAAATGCTGGAAAAATACTTTCACAATCAAATAAATCAACTGGTTTGTTATAATATTCTATTTTCATTACGACTTTAATTGAAATATTTTTTTTAAAATCTAGATCCTCTGTTATCTTCTGAATTTAGTCATTTTAATCAATATTTATATTTTCTTTATGCACCTACATTAATTTTTCGAGATGTTTATCCTCGAACATCGACTATTCGATGGAATGTTGTCTTTAAAATGTTTGGTCAATATCTAACTTGTGGTTTTTTAGTTTATCATATTTTAGCATATTCTTGGATGCCAGTTTTTGCTCGGTGTTTTACAGAAACTGATTTAACATTGAAATCTGCAATAACATCTATATTTGATTTAATGCTTCCAGGAGTTCTCATTATTATATTATGTAAAATATTTATTTTATTTATTTGAATAAATACCTACTAGCTTTTGTTTTATTTAAGGTTATTATGGTTTTTTTTATTGTTGGTTGATTGGATTTGCAGAATTGCTACGATTTGCTGATAGAATGTTTCATGAGGTAGAATAAGAAAATAATTCATTTTTTAGAAATAATTTTATATGTCTAGGATTGGTGGAATTCAGCATCATCTGCGACATTTTGGCGCACATGGAATATTATTGTGCATGATTGGCTTTATGCCTATGTTTATGAAGATCTTAGCAAAGTAATTTCAAACTTTGATTACTGATATCATATTTTAATTTCTTTGTATTTAGTTATGTTCTGGTAAAAAAACTCTACCAACAATTTGTGTAACTATTCTTTCAGCTATACTTCATGAATATTGGCTGACTATTGTTTCTGGAATTTTCTATCCAGTGTTATTTGTGTGGTATGGCTTATTTGGAAGTATGTTTATATATTTATTTTGATATTTCTTATGTTATTTATTTTTTCTTAGTGCTCCTTCGTTTTGCTTTTCCACGTTCAAAAGGACCACTATGGAGTCTTTTTTTCTTATTAATGATACCAGTCTATTTCGCAACAATTGCATATTTATATGCTCTTGAAATGTCTATTCGATATTTTTCTTGGAATCGTGTAAGTTAGGAACATGATTTTATATAATAATAATAATAATAAAATATATATTTATATAGCAAACATTCGGAAATGTAATGATTAAGAATGGTAATGAATCAAAAGTTGATTTATGAAAAAAGGAAAACCATTTTCAAAGAAAGTTGTTTACTTTTTTATTTTGATATTGACAAAGAAATAAATATATATAATAATCAAGCAATCATATTTTTTCAAGTATTATTGTTTTGTCAAAAAACTAAAGTTTTTGGGAATTGAAATTTTATAACGGAGCTAAACTACATTGTATATGTATATTCGAATCTATGTACGATTAATTTATGAAAAGCATTTTAAGTATTATTGTATTTCATTTGCATACCATTAACTAATTTGTACCTATATCTTTACATGAAGAATAAAGAGTAGCAAGCATTAATTGATAAATTTTGATCATGATCGTTAAATAATGTATATTGATCAAAGTCTATTGTTCACAAAATATCGATTATCTTACTTATTCTTTTATTAAAAATTAGAAAAAGAGTTTAGTTATTTCACTTGTTACAAAATGAAATATGTGTTGAATAAAGCGAAATAGATATTGATTCATTAGTTTAGAACATAATTCGATTTCTTTATTTGTTGACGTTGTGTATCAATATTTGTGACTTTTTTTTTGTTAACATTGGTCATTTACTAATTGGTTCAGTGTTGTTATGACCATCCTCAAAGTCGTGTGATCCAAAATCAATATCATAATGATTAGCAGCTAATGTTGTTGTTGATACTTCAGCTATGAAAAACATAATAGATTTGATGACTTTCAGAATAGAAAAATCTTACTATTCGCTTTCAAGTTTTTATTATTATTCACATAGAAAATATATTGAACTGTATCACGTGCATTAAGACACTCAAGCTTCAGCTTTTCCTTTTTTAATTGAAGTAATTGTAATTGTTTTTCATCAGCTTTCATCCCTTTCTATTTTTCTTCACCAAGTTGTTCTTCGATTGTTTCTCGTTCTTCGTTCAGTGTTAATTCGAGATCAACTAATTTTACCAACTAAAAAAAACATACTATTATGCTTAAAACCAAATAATTTTATTTTTTCTATTTACTTCATAATTTGTTCGCATTATTTGATTAAAGAATTGACCAGGCATTTTCTTATGCGTTGAATGATGTCTAAATCGAAAGTTACTTGTTTATTTATAGTGTTTCGGCAGCCGATAGGATTCTAAATTGGGTGGATGTGAGTAAATCCACTTAAGTCATAACGACACCCATAACCAAAGCCATTTTCAGTTATTTTTTTAATAAATTCTACTACTCCTGGCAGATGATCACTCGAATGTGGTATGAAATTTGGTGATATAATATTTAGTTCCTTCATATAATCATTGAATTTTTGTTCAAATGGATGTCTTAATTCAACAAGACCTTCACTATCAATTTGATTTATTGTATCAGGATAATTTGAATCCAAGTACGATGAAAAAATATTATTACAATCATTGAATAATTCCTAGAAAATAATGTTCGATTTTGTTTAATACTTTAAAACATATTTAAATGATTATTTTACTTTTTGTTTATTTTCAATGTCGAATAAACTATCAATGTTTTTAAGTAAGTTTTCAATTGTTAATATTTGTTCGTCATGTTTTTCACTGGGATGAACATCTTCAGGGTGGGTGTGGATTATATTCCGAATATCGTATTTATAACATTCCACACCCACACCCACACCCACCCACCCTCAAATTAGAAGAACCTGTGTGACAATCCCCAATGGAATACGGTCGTCCACACTCACATATTGAATATGTGAGTATGGCAGCTAACATGTTCGGGAAGAAACTACTGAATGAATCGGTATTTTATGTCGCAATTTTTTTTCTGATTAAAACTTATTCTTTATTTTTCAGGGTCCTATTTCGATATTCATGCGTCATTTAATGATTCTGGAAAACAACCCAATTAACAATATGAAATAATGTTATCTCATGTTTATGAGAAAGATTCGTCAATCAACTACTCGATGAATATCAACGTTACTATTGATTCAACAAATACTAATGAATTTGATGAAATACTTAAAAATTATAATAGTAATATCATACGTTTATTCTTCATTATCAACTATCAGTCTACGGTGGTTCATATCAATGCAAATAAAATAGTAACTCTGCCGAAAAATGCCAAGAAATCGACCTTGGAATCGGATCCGTTCAACGGGGATTCTGCTTCCATGAAATCTCCGAAATATCACGGAACTAACCGTTTCCATGCCGGATTGTTCAACCTGGATTCAGCAAATGCCATGAAACATTGACTTAATTTAATGTTATCAACAAGCGACTATTTATTAAGTGAAAGATTATATTGCAATGATGCTCTCTCAATAAACATATACATTTTCATTAAACATTTACTGTACACATTTAAAGACCCTTTTTTTTATTGTAATATTAAAATAAAAAAACTCAAATATCGTCATTCAATTACATATTAATAATGGCAATGTGACAATCATTGTAAAAATATTAATGTTCTTTTATTTTGTGAGAGAGACTCTATTTATTTTAAAATGTCTTTTAAATTAATATTCCCTCAACTGAAAGGAGGTTCTACGCTGAATGAGTTAAGTACGTTCGATGGTTAACTCTGCTCTGTTGATTAAACACTTCTAATCCTTTCCTGTCATAAGAAGTGACCGAGGGATAATCGAGGTTGGGGAACCCGAATCTGATGTTAGTTTTTCAAACAAAGGAGCATTTCTTTACAAAAAAAAAATTTTTTTTATAAAGTTTGTTGAAACAAAAAAGAAGATAAATTTGACTAATTTAAAAGTTGCGTCTTTGGTTGTTGTGATGATGCATTAACAAAACGTCTTCTCACGATGATTTGAGGCACTCGTTGATTTGTGTCGCTTATCTTTTAAATAGATAAATTATTCGCAAAAAATCTTCATCAAATAAACATCTCTAAATTATCAAGCTATTTAAGTTCGACTATATAATTTTTTTTAAGGAAATATATTTTTAAATTATTCCGATGATGTTTACAACAGAAAATTTTTACTATGTATTGCAAGCCAATCTGATATTGTTGTCTATTAGATAGATGTTGTCTTGTCACAGTCCTATATACTTAACACGTAAGATTTAGCGTTATTGATGTATATGTTGAAAGATAAAGATAAATGATATATATATATGATAATTTTTCTCCGAAGAAAAGCATTATTTATAGATTGAAACTCTAAAATGTTGCACTAAGATTTGTATATATGTATCAATATATAACTAGTGATTATATATTTTATTTAATTGATGGCTGACGATATTTTCCTATATCTTTTTATCGAAAAATTGTTTATTGAATCAATAAGGAATCATTGTCCTCGATTTGAAGGCAAAGAATAAGTGGTACACAATATGTCTTAAGTCTATTTTTCTTTCGCTAAAAGTCAACAATCGAGATAGGATAAGAAAAAGCAAGAAACTAAATGATGTTTACAAGAGGATGAATATTGAACTTCAATAAAAGATCATATTTTACATGATATAGAAAATAATTATCTGTGAGTAATCAACAGATATACAAATATTCGTCTGAGTTAACTTTTATTTCTACAAATAAAAAGTATAAAAAGAAATATGAGATTTTCCATTTGATCGTATTCAATACAGTGATCATATATCTATCTGATCATTAATAGCAATATATATCATTTTATTTCCATTACTGTTCTTAAAATTCAAATAAATATTGACATGAATAGTTATGATTTATTTGAGAAAAAATTATTCTATTCAATTATAACAGTCAATCTTATATATTTCTATTTCTATAATAAAGTATTATTAATCTTATTATAAATTGTTTTTTTTTCGTTAAGATCAACTCAAGAATGATGAGCTAAAAAAATGATATATAGCTGTTGTCAGCATATATAATCTTCCATTGA
>CAJNOI010001925.1:0-11697 GCA_905250115.1 Adineta steineri | reverse complement strand
TCTAGTAAGAATTATTTGTATTATATTTTTTTCTTCTTTCCTATACTCTATTTTAATTCGACATAGTCAAATATCCAATCAAAATATAGTGTATAATAGATGTCACTGTATTCTTCACAGATGAAAAAACAAATAATAAGTTTTACAGTAGAAAAATTAAACATTGAGAGAAAAGTATAGGTAAATTCTTGTAGTTTTTGACTACACTTAGAGTTATTCTACTATAAAAATTATAAAGTAAACGTTCAGTATTTTAAGTAATTTCACCTGTCGTTTTTAATAGAAAAAAAACTCGCTTTTTATCAAACTTAAGATAGTGACGAAACAATTTCGGTTGAGATGATATTTTCTTATACTCACGTATTACATCTTAACTTTAAGAAATATCCAGTGCCTTGGAATCTAATTCACATACGCCGTTATATATCATGCATGTGGAAATATACAACATGAAACGTTAACATATGTTTTTCTCCTATAGAATTCTGCATCGTTATAAAAGCATTTTTAATATATATAATTGCATAGGAAAAGAAAATGAGACAATGCCTGTGTTAGTAATCAATATTAAAATATTCTACCTAATCAAACACACATTGTATTGTTCTTTGTTTTCTTTTATATAAGTAGGAGTAGCATGGAAAGAGAAATGTTAACAAAGAGTTGTTTATGTATATTGGATTATTTACTTTCGACATTTGATTATATAAAACCTAATGAATTGGTAAATATTTTCATGCTAAATCTATACACATACATAGAATGTGCCTGGCTAATAGAATATCGAGGAAAGATCGAAAGTGTTACAGGTAAAAATATACATCAACAATAGTATGACAAAAGCCGCACTTCTTAGTTGAATATTCTTAAAGATGTGGATGTGAAATATAATCAACATCTTGTCCCATGTGTTATCGCTTATACCATGTGAATTCTGTTTTACTCAACTTTTTATTTGTCTTACAACCATAGAAATGTTTAAATAAATGAAACTTACTCGTTGTTAATAAAAACAAACTTCATAATTACATTTTACATTACGATCAATGATCAGAACATACACAACGCTATACTATTGGAATATATTCTTTCACTATGTTCTTCATCATTATCAATGAATTTTCAAACCGTCTCCATAAATCAAACTATTCATCAAATTTTTTTTCGTTCACTGTGTATGAATAACAAAAATAGTTATCGTTCATCTGACATACCTTGTTTTGAGTATTATTCGATAAATAATTAAAGTTATTGTGCACCAGCATGTCTCTTTTAATATTAGAATCATGAAACAATATCGCAGATATATGTATATTAGATATATCTTTATATTCATATCTACCACCTGGCTATCAGCAAATCTAATATTAGAGTTTCCTTTCAAATAGGTAATAAATATACTTGATATTTTGTTGATGTATATCTGGAAAGAATAAAAGATCCGTGGAAATGTTGACAAATAGTAGTTTTCAAAGTAATCCATCACTCATTGGATGATCAAAAGTAGCTCCTGCTAGATGTTTATCAACATGCGGTATATCTAACGCTCAATACAATTTAGTAAATCAGTTTTATTTACATAAGTGTATTAGTATAACTACCTTACTCTCACAAACTTTCTCGATTATTAATGGTCAAGTGTTATAACGGTAGCTTTTGATATTACCTAGATCATTATAGCTTCGAAGTTGGTTTTGGTCCTAATCAATTGGATGTTACAATGATCTGATGAGTTCCTCAAGACATTATATGAGAGAATTTTACGTTTCAAGTTGTCTTTCTTATACCACTTCATTTTTCCCATATATATATTCATTCATCTTACAAGAAAAATTCTAATAAATAAAAACGTGGAATAATAAAATAGTATTTAAAGCCTCGCTTATACGAGTAAATAAAAGATTAATGAAATTCATTCAAATCGACACTCTCAAATATACGTTAAAATTTTGTTTTTATAATTTCTATAATTTTTTTGCAAACTTCGAGGGTATGGATGTACTTGTGAATATAAGTGAGTAAGTGTATTACATCATTCCAGATGCTCATCCATTTATACTCACATCTACACCCACATTCACCCTCATACGTACTCTCATTTATGCTCAAATCCACATCCACATTCTCCAGATATCTAAATACCTACGTATCCACTCACACTCTCATCTCTCAAAAAAAAACAAACGACAAGATTCGTCGTACGATCAATAGCATAATGAATTTGATCAATTACTTTCAAATCGGATGAGTATACTTGTAGTGCCCTTGCTAGTACTCGTTCATAATACTCCAAAGGTACGAAAAAATGCTTTATCCTAGACGAATTTTCTTATATAATGAAAAAAACGAATGTAGAAATAAAGTTGCATGTGGGCACCACACGATAATAAAAATAATTCAAAGTAAAAGAATAAATAAATGTTTTTTTCATAACTTTTCTCTTTTCTCAAACAGAGAAAGACAAATAAGTTTGAAATATTTTCTTTCTTTTCTTTTTCTCTTTATTCAAATGTCTGACTTTATGTTAACAATGTAACAGATGCCATGGAATAAGTTACCACATTCATATTCGTTACAGACTATACTTTTTTCACGTTATCAGACGGTAAGCAAGCGTCTGTTCTCAGACGTGATGGATTGTACAGAAAGACGAGCAATATCTTCCTAATTGAATGACTTTGAGTTCTGTTAAATAATACAATTCATACTTTTCTTATTATAGTTTCTGAAAAGAGAAGAATTTAAGATTAATTCTAATGGCAAATATGAATGTATCGGACGACTTATTACGATGTCCCATAACAATGGAATTATTTCGTGATCCCGTCTTAGCATCAGATGGTCGTACATATGAGAGAGAAGTGATCGAAGAATGGATTCGAAACAATGGCACAAGTCCATTCACACGTCAACCATTATCTAAAGAAGAACTTTATCCAAATCGCATTGTGAAAGACCTTATTGAAGTTTTTGAAAGATTATTGTTTGAAAAAAATTACCAATTTAAATTAGATGTTGATGTGAAAAAAAAGAGAGGACGACCATTATTTCAAACAAATGGAAAAACAATCTATGGTGCAGAATGGATATCAGATAATAATAATCGACCAGAAATTATTCTATTAAAAATTGATGGTGCTCGAGCAAGAAAAGAAGCATCTTTTTACGTGAATTTAACTCGTCATTCACATATCATTCGAACATTTGGTTTTGTATTCGATAAAAATAATCCCAATCACAATGATACAATTTTACTTTTACAGGAATACGCACCTGAAGGAAGTTTATATGAGTTATTACAGGAGCGAAGTACAGTTCCTCATGAAAAAATTCTTATTCAGATATTTCTACAAATTATTGAAGGAATGATATATTTAGCATTTAATCACGTTATTCATGGTGATTTAGCTTGTCGTAATGTTTTGATATTTCGTTTTGATGAAAATCAACCTGAAAGATGTATTGTGAAAATTACTGACTTTGGCCTTAGTCGACATAGTCAACTATATTCAATGGCACCAGGTAGTGCTGCAAGAACAACATTGAATATCGTTCCTGTTCGATATGCAGCTCCAGAAGTACTTTCATCAAATACAACATCAGAAGTTTACACTGAAAAATCAGATGTCTATTCAATGGGTGTCTTAATGTGGGAAGCATATTCTCGAGGTACATTACCATGGCCAAATATCGAAGATGATAATGACGTTATTCAGCGTGTTAAAGATGGTAATTTGCTCTCTCGACCATCCAATTGCAGTCAATCATTTTGGTCTATTATCACAAAAACTTGGTCTACATTACCAAAAGATCGTCCAATATTTAGTGAACTGAAACATCTTCTGTCTACAGAATACTATCGTTCAGGTAATCGATTATATTTATCTTCCGAATCGAGTTGTTTCGTTATTTGTTTCTGGTTTTTATCTATATTCTCATAGTATAGATTTTGAATAACTCTAGTAGTTTATGATACCATTCAGGATCGACTCAGGTGTAGAAAACACTTTGATATAGATCGACAGATTACACATACTCAGTTCTTAAACTAAATACCAGTAATCTCTGAGAAGAAATTAATTTTAGCAACTATTCCTAATTCACGTGTTGTTCTCTTATTCTTATATTGTTCGGCAAAGTATATTGATATTTTGACAATCAAATTTTCCTTAGTAGATAAGTATATAACAGATATACTGTTTTGTGTTTCAATGACAAAAAACAAAATTGAAATTACAGGAAACTTTAAAATAATCATCGGATGGAAAGATACTTGGCTTAACTTATTGTAGTTATTGTTTAATCCATAGGCTGGTCTCTTCAAAAACAAAATGAAGGGTATTATACAAACATCGAATACAATCTAACTAGAATTGGAAGAAATGAAACACAACAGCAAAAGAAGGAGGAAGGTTTGATTACAAGACAAATACAACAACAACAGGAGTACTCAGATAGGAAATTTGCACAACAACAGCAGGAAATTTTAGACAGAGAATTAGCACAAGAAATTGCATTGCTCGAAAAAGTTAGTTTCTTCACAAAAATAAACATTGTTTTCTTTGAATATATTGTGCAATTTCAGCAAAAACAAAAAGAACAATTCAAATCAATTGAACGAGTTGGTAAGTCATTCGATATTTTTATGGATGAGAATATTCATTCTTTATACATATTTATATCTAAAATACCTGATATTTTTTCCTTAGAACAAGCAAAAGTTCCAGTACCAAAGCAAGAGTCATCATATAGTCTGATGAGACTTCCCTGCAAAGGACGTGCTTGTGCCAGATGTGCAAATTGTCGTGATTGGTACTGGCAGCCCTATGGCAAATATGGAAAGGATTATACAAAACGTAGTGATGCTACTTGTCGGATAGATGGTCACCATCGTATTAAAAGAAGTGAACTTGGTGAAGTTTTCTATAGTAGTGAAGATGGTAATTTTGGTGGTAGTCGTATTTATCAAGATGTTGATTGTAAACGTTTTTATAATCATATGAGCTATCGTTCTTTTGGTAGTAGTAATGGCGGACAACTATGTGCATGTGATGACAATCAATCATAATTTATGAAATATCAATTCTGAATTGTTTTTATTTGTAATTATCAATTTTATTGGAAAAAAGTAAAAGATTTATAAGTATTCACTCTTCACTAGCTTTCGAAACATTTAAGAATATCTGTATCGAGTGCTAGGACATATTTTAACTATCTTGAGAGTGTGGGTCTAGGTAAGGGTGTGAGTGTGTGTATTATGCACATCTGTGAACCCACGCCCACTCATCCACAGCCACACCCACACACAAGATTGTAACCTTTACTAATAAATATCGAGAAATGGCCGTTTGTTGCGAAATCAGAAGTAAATCATAATATGTCCTACATTCGTATAACAATGAAATTAAAATCATAATATGTCAATAGTGAATTACTTAATTGCGAACAATTTTGTTAACCGTTTACACAACGTCAAGAGAATAAATGTTTTGCATATATCAGATTCATGATTGTTACAAGATTGAGGATTAGGGGTGTTACTTTATCTTTACTTTATAAAATAAAGATAAAGATTCACTTTATCTTTATTTTATAAAGAATAAAGATAATCTTTATTTTAAAAATAACGATAAAGAAATAAAGTAAATCTTTATATTTATAAAATAAAGATAAAATTAATCTTTACTTTATAAAATAAAGATAAAGAAAAAGTTACTTTATTTTAAAAAATAAAGTTAAAATAAAGAATAAAGAAATTTTTCCCATAAATCTCTTATGCCCCACGCTCATTTGCTAGCATCATTCCTTGTTAGAATATGGCTGGTGGTCAGGAAAAACTGCGATCAATATTACCTCTTTATATATCAATTATTTGTCTAATTACTAATCATTTGAAAATATTTTCTTTATTCTTTATTTTAACTTTATTTTTTAAAATAAAGATGTACTTTATCTTTATTTTATAAAGAATAAAGTTAATCTTTATTTTAAAAATAAAGTAAAGAAATAAAGTAAATCTTTATTCTTTATTATAAAGTAAAATAAAAACAAAGTAACACCCCTATTGAGGATTCAAATCAAATTTTAAGTTTAGTTTATATCTAGCTTTCATAGAATCACAATTTGTTCTTTCGTATATTTAAACTATTGCAAAATAAACACAAGGATAATTACAGAAATCTTAATATGAACAAAATCGATTGAATGTACTCCAAAAACATTATAATTTAATCAATATAAAAAAATTAAAAAAAAAACAATTTAATTAAACACATCATAAAAATACTATCACATTGAAATAATTACTAAACTAAATATATTATTAAAACTAACTAAAAATTGTTGTGCAAAAAAAAATAGTATCATGTTTTAACCATTGTTCTGTATCTATTTTCAATTTTTTTTGAAAGAAGTCGTCGACATATAAAGCGTTTAGTCGACGTCTTTTGAATTCTATCAGTGTATGAAATTACTAGAATGAGTTTTGTATAATTGAATTTCTATGTACAACTTCATTCGAAACAATCGTTGTTTTAGATGATGTAATATATAAATAACCGAGATAAAAGAAAACAGATACAGATTCAAGGTTAAGCGATACTGGTGATAAATTCGTTATATATCTGAGAACAAAAAGCGAAGTAAAATATTGTCCTAGAAGATGGCACATATGTTCATCTTCGAAACATTGTAAGAGAAATATAAAAAGTAAATCCAAATGAAAAAGATTAAATGCAGCATTAAAAATAAATAAAAAATAATATAGATCAGACAGTATAGATTCATGGAAATAGACTTCAGTTAACCGGAATAATAACACTACTTGACATATTGAATGTTTTTGCTCTAAAAATAATAATTAAGTATATTATTTTCTAATTAAAAATACATACCTTCAGTAGAATATCTTTTATTTGGGGATTTTTTAATAAATTTTCTAACTCGACCGAATGGTGATATCATTCTATCAGTACAATTTATAATTGAAATACCTGCAAACATCCATGATAAAGCATGTGATATTAAAAGTTTCTCTTTAGTAGAATATGACTGTGGCCGACATGCAATAATCTCATCAACTGGATCAAATAAGATATCAGAAAAATCATACATAGCATAATTAAATTGTTGAACAGTATCATTTTCAATAAAACGTATATCTAATATTGTGACAAAAATTACGAGTTGTTGTACTACTGGCATATGAATAAATAATTCTTCTGATTGCCACTCATACATAAGAGATATACATCGAAAATTAGTAAGGTAAAGAAATGGTGATAAATTCATATCATCAAAATATTCACATATAATTTCTGTTGTTTGAATAAACACATCTAAGTACCGTACATTCGGAACAGCAGTAGAGAGAGATGGTAAATCTCCGATTGTTCTCAAATTAATACGTAAAAGTACACATGGACGTATTTCAATAAGAAAATGTAAGTTATGTAAAATATTAAGAATACTATTTAACTCGTTGTATTCATATGACACAAGACTAATTCTTTCCAAGTTAGAAAATATCACTAACGTATTTTTACCAAAATAATCCATGAATAATTCTTGTTGAAAAACAGAATAATAACGATCGATTAATAATGAACAAATATGAGAGCCAATTTGAGGAAAAACATTTTTGTATAAGAAATTGAAATTTGAAAAAGATGTTTTATACAATGATACTTGATAATGATATTGTTTGATCATTCGTCTCATTCGACAATTTAACCCAATAAAAGAATAGAGAATATCAGTACATAATAAATATTTACATACTTCCAGAACAATATCATCTGGAAGCATTTCGAATTTTGATTGACTAGAAGAAATTTCCATCTGAAAAAGAAAAGAATGTATATATTTTGTTTCCATAAAATATTGTTGAGACTTTATTTAATATATTTTAAGATGATAGCTATATGTTAGTAATTGACATGATCAGAAGAGAAATAGAAAATGTTTGATTTTGTGAAAATTAGAATATAATATATCATATTGGCGAAGGACAAATAAACGAAAATAACTTGGAAATGTTGTTTTCGTCTGCATCGTCGCTCATTATATTAGTTGTTGTAAAATATTAAACATAGTATGACATATATATATAGGTTGTTATTTAACGCATTTTGTAAAATGTCGATGAAAGAAGAGAGCGAAAGGAAAAACAAAAATCAAATTAAAAGATGTTATGGTTTGTTTTCTAGTTGTTACTCATAGTGTTTCTAAAAATATATGTTACCAAAAATATATTTGCTGAAAATAACATCTTCGAAAAACATCCTATTTTTAGTATTTGTCTAAAATTAGTAATAAAAATACTATTTCGGTATGAAAGTATCTATGACTCAGTGTTGTTTTTTAATATTAGTAGAATTAAGACAATATGAGAAGTGATAACTCTTGTTTTTACCAGAATGTGATTATTTAATAATAATATGATATTTTGCGCCGTTGTCATTTATAAATCTTTATTGAAGTTATTGCCCATAAAAAGTTTTCAAATATCGTTGTATAGTGATCAATCTTTTGCTATACTTCTGATTTACATATGAACTTTGTTATATTATTAGACAAGTATTCAGTCAGTTTTTCTTTTTATAAATGTTTGAAAAGCTCAGATAAATTGTCAGGGGTGGTGCGAGTCAGCCAACATCGGGGGAATGGTGTAGTCAAAATTTTCAGAGTAAAAAGATGAATTTTGCGATTTTTTAGGGGGTGTAGCATTATCTTTGGTAGAAAGCCTAAGAAGATTAACAATTTTGTTGAGCAAAAGATAGAAATTTTCGAACATTGGGGGAGGGAAGGGTTACACCCTCGACCCTCACCCCTCCCGGTCGCGTCACCTCTGTAAATTGCCTATGGAAGTTGATTAAGTAGTTTTTAGAAATAGAAAAACGTCTTTTCTGATACTATGATAAACGTTGTTTGCGTACGATGGAGACATCTTGTATGATATTAACACCTTTAAAAGAGGCATATTCTCCATTCTCATTGGTGATTTCACTACTTGATGTGAACGAGTATTGGTAGAACAAAATTAAAAGAATTCGTTTTTCTGGTGTAGGTTTGATCTTTTATACATATTCATTAAATGACAATGCGTAATGTGTAGAAACATCTAGGTAAATTATGTTTCGATTAGCACAATACGCGGTTAGAGTATCGCATCAAGCGATTAAAAGACCATTTATATGCTCAAGTAAGAATTCTATTCAATGATAAACTATATTTCAAATCATTTTTCTTTATTAAAGATGTTCGAACATATCTATCTGATACTTATCAAGCATTTGATAAATGGGATGAAGCATTATCAACTGAAATTCTTCAAAAAACAAATATTAGTATGTATAAAAAAAGATAATTTCTATTAGTAAATTACTTTTTTGCATTAATATTAATAGGTGAACTTTTAATTGATGTCGAAGATAAATTAATTCGAAAGAAATATGTTAGTTCACTTGATATTGAAATAGTAAGTTATATTATATGGGTATGATAGTTGATCTATTGATATATTGTTAGCTTGCAGCAAAATTAACTCATGTTGAAACAACCGAAGATCTTAAATTAGCAGAAACAATTTTAGAAAAGTAAGGAATATATTGTTAATTTTTTAAACTAAATTGAATATTTTATTTCAGATTTCGTCATACACCAGAAGCACTTGACTTTCAACCATCATTAGCCTATTCACTTATTCGAAATTATCTTGATCTTGGTCAAAAAGAACGTTTATTACCTATTTTAAATGATAAGGTTATTTGATATATCTAGAGATAATTATAACATTCAAAATAATATTTCTAGGTAAAATATGGTATTTTTCTTGATCGATTTTCCGCTAATCTTTTGTTGAATGCATTTTTACTTGAAAAAAAATATAAAGGTAAATCTAAACTTTTTTTATGATCTGTAAAAATTTTCCTATATAATAGAAGCTGCACAAGTTTGTATTGATCTTATGTTGCAAGATCAAGATGATGATCAATTAACACGAGCACTTGGTTTAAATGCCTGTTATAATTATTATTTAATCGCAACTGAAGAAGATTTTAAAAATACAATTGTTGAAGAAGATGATGAAGATATTGTTAAAGTTAAAGTACAATTTGTTCGTAATCTTACAAATGATGATCATTATGATTTAATGGATAAACGTAAATTACTTGGTAAAACAATTGCATATTTAACGCGAGATGCAAATAATAGTAGTCTATATTCTTTACACGTAAACTATTTCGAAATTCTCTTGTTTTTTTGTATAAAATTATTTTTTTGTCTAGATTTTGGGAAATATTCTCTATAAAAAATTTGGTCGGGTTTGCGATATACTTCAAACAATATTAGATAATGATCAATTACAAGTGGATGAAGGAATTGTAATAATAAATATATTTATATTTTTTTCAATAAACTTTTTCTTTATTATAATTTATAGATAAAAATTCTGGAAAAAGAACTTGATGCATATGTTTATAATCCTGAAGAATCAAAAGAAAATTTACCACAAAGTGCATATCGACGTTTAGAATTGATTCCTGAAGCTGCTCGTGATATAATCAAAGTATGTAAATAATTCTTATTGAAATAAGACAAAATGTATATTTCTATTAGGAAAAACTTTTACCACAACTTCGTGAACGTAATAAAATTGTTCCATTAGATCTTAAACAATTTGTTGAAACAAATCTTATTGATCAAGCTAAACTTGCTGATAAACGTGATACATCAAAACATGAACAACAAATAAATATTTGGTCACGTGAACGTCAAGAACAATTTGATGATCAAATTCATCGTTTTGTTATTGAACAAAAGAAAACAAATTTAATGGAACGTCTTCGTTTATTAGAAGAACGTGATGAATTATTGAACTTTTTTGAAAATGAATCACGTATTATTATGCATTCACAAGATAAAGAATTTGCTAATGAAAATTTTGAAAATATTCCGACAACAGGTGAAAATGAATATTTTGAATTAGCTCGTCAACATTATCATTGGGATCGAATGGAACCACGTCGATCATTACATCTTGATAAGAAATTACGTGATGAAGAAATGAGTGATATACGTCATTGGCCATCATATAAATATCTTGCTGAAAATTGGAAATATGATCTTGTTGATTATGTTCCATTGAATGAAAAAATGAAACGTCGGAAAGAAGATTTACCTCCAAGTGGCAAACCTCCTTATTATAAACAACACTTTTTCTAATAGATCAGTTTGTTTGTTTTTTCTTTTTTCCTATTGTTATGTTTTGCATGTAGAAAATAAAAACAAAATACAGTCTATTAACGATTCTTTCAAATATATATATATTTGTACAGAAAAGAAAGTAGTTAAAAGAATAAAAATATTTTTAAGGTTATTCTAAATAAGATGTGATAACTAGTTCGTCATTCCTTTATCGACTCCAATATCCACACGAATCTGAGTTACAGTTCGCATTGGTTGTACATTCACAGGAGCCACTATAAGCAGGCAATGTTCCACATGACTATAATACAAAGCAGAAACAATTATTTCATTAAAGATCAAATAATTTTTCAGACCTTTGAAGGAGTACACCACTGTCTCCAACCATCTTTCAAAAGAAGTTGCATCTTATCATTTTCAACCTAACAAGTGATATCTCCGTCAGTGCGATTATATTTTGCGAAGCTAATAACGCACTTACCCAAAAAA